>JAGKTI010013117.1:12991-23558 GCA_018397915.1 Birgus latro
AACTGTTTTTCCTGAAACACAACCCAGTTGTAAATGGTGCCTATACCAGATTTTCCTTCTCAGATACTTTCTTCTCTCTATTAACACTTTCGTGCACGGTCCCGCGATTTGCGTTCATGTGGTGTGGTGTGCCAAAGCACAGGACTGCAAATCGCGTGAAAACGCGAAAAAAATTAACCAAAAAATAAGTTTTCGGTCGATTTGCGTCAAATTTTGTAGCATTCTAGCAGCCACGTGTCTCTCCCGAGGTAAGACTTTGGCAACACTGCAATGACTCCTATGTGCCTGTACGTAGTGATAGAATCTCAGTGCTCCACTAGCAGCCAGACAGCAGGGTCGTGCTGTGTTGTGTTGTCCCCTTAAATCGGCCATTTTCCCCCTCCCACCCGATTCTGAAGCCATTACTGTATTGAAATATTATGACTGTACAGTGTTTTTGACTATACTGTGAAGTGATTGTGTCTATTGAACATAGATGTATTGTTTGTAAAGCATTGGGGCCCGTTATCAGCTGTTAGGCCTAGAGGCAGAGTCTGGTTTGTTATAGCGGGGTTTCCACTCACCCTGCCTGTAAAATGATGTATTTTACCCTTATAGTGAAGCCATTACTTATATCTGTGATATATATAGTGCCTGGATTAGTGAAATAACTTACCTACCATAGCAGGCATTATGTTATGCCACAGAGATACATAGACATTATGCATTAGTTGCTAAGGGAACAGGCGGTCTCTTACGCCATACAGTAGGGAAGGGAATAACAGAAAAGGCTGGGATGGAATCATGTGATAGTGTTTTATATTGTATATGGTTCAGCGTGAAATATACGTATAAAACAGTGCAGCGAGTGTTCACTGAGAAATATTGAGTGCATTGACTGACAGTGGAAAGTTACGTAATGATCAGAGACAAGAAAATGCGCCACACAGCGACACATACGACATTATATACGTATGTCGTGCAGCAAATGTTCGTGGAGAAATCTATTGTGTGCACCGCATGTGTTAGGCAAACGTGGTGCAAGGAACAGAGAATACGCCACACACTCACACATACACACACACACGCATACACACACACACACTCACACTCACACTCACTCACGCACCCACGCACACACACACAACTCACACACTACCTAACTCATCTTCAATTCCTTCAAGTTCCTGCCAGCAGCTCAACACCTCTGGAGCAAGTAAGTATCCATATTTTGTTGATTTGTACATTGACCTGATTCTACATTTCTATATTTTTTTCACTAATAAGTATTGTTTTATACATATACACATATGAGATGGAAGAAAGTTCAGCTTTAGTATCAGTACCGAGCAAAAAGACTAGTGGAAATGTCGAGTTACTGAGAGCACTATCAAAGAGCTTATGATATTTCACGTGTATAATTTGAGTAAATAATAATAATAATAATAAAGTGTAACGAGCAAAAATATGTAAGTATTCGTGACGCAGGGAAATTGAGCGTTTTTATCTCGCTTGCAGGCAATGAAGAGTGTTCTGTCTTTGTCATCCATTTACTCCAAAATTATTGAACGTATCGATTTCCTGTAAGAACCATGTTAAAGATCAGTGAATTCTATGTATGTACAGGACATAACTATGTAATTTCTCTAATGAAAAGTTGTGGTTACGTAGGCGATTATTGTTCACGCATGACGAAAGTGTACCGCGGCCGCGAGTACCCTGTAGTTTTTTACGATTTACTAGGAAACTATGAGGCGTATCAAAACAAAGAGGTATCAGGAGAAGCTTATGAAATTCTACATAAGATTATGTAATAAAAACATAAGGTGTGCGAGAAAACTTCTGCAGTATACCTCCCTGAACAAAAATCATTTTTTTTTTTTTTTACAAAAATGGCTTTTAGTTTTTGGCCATTTTCTCGAAAACTACAAATCGCATCACAACCGGATATACCTCATTAGAAAGCCAATGAAATTCTCTATCAAAACTTATAATAACATTTTTCTGTGTGATGGAAAACACTCGAACGACGATGTTGGGAAGTGAGATCAATGTTCCAAAATGTTTATTCATGGCGGCCTAGTGTACTTTTATTCATATTTTTCTGGTTTTTCTTTTGGCTTATCAGCTAGAACAAACATCGGTGAATAACAAGATGTGAGTTTCAGGGCAACATTTTGAGGTTTGGGTGGCGAAAATGAGGCGAGAATACGTGTAATTTGCGTACCGCAGGCTGCCAGCGGAGTGCGCGGGGGAGTAAAATCGTGAGCCATGAAACTTAATAAAACTTACCGTGCGCAAAAGGGTTAAAGCAAATATTAGATTCAGACACCCCCTACAGGTCTAAAAAAAACACTTCATCATTACTCACCAGAGATTTTGATATCTGTATACTGTAATTAGTTTAGTTTTCCATATACAGGACAGTAAATCCATGTTACAAGACACCTCTTTTGCCAAGCATCTTTTGCATTTAAGTTGTTATCAAATTACAGAAGCATTGCCTGTTGATTTTGTGCTTTCATCCAGTTTCCAGTACCTGTTGTTTGGGAAATGTATTATTAGTACATTCCTGACTCATAGTAATGACATATTGTTGATTGTTGGTTTGCAGTTCACTGGGTTCATATCCAGATGAACCTGGGGTTCCAACAACAGCAACATTTTACTTTATTTTCTCTTGTAGGTTTATACAAGAATAAGAGTGATTTACTTTCTTGTAGGTTTATTCAAGAATAAGAGTGACTTACTCTGTCTTAGTTGTGTTGAAGGTGTACCCAAGATTAGCGGTGACTCGCATTTCCTTATTTTGTGTTTTAGGTTCCCGAGTGTGATGAGTAGGGATGGAAGTTTAGAGGGTGAAGTGTTTGAAAGGGTACAACAGGGAAGAAGGGTTGCTGATTCTTTGAAAGCAGTGATAAGGAACAGGGAAGTGAGCATGGAAGTAAAAAAGTCACAGCATGACAGTATTGTGATACCAACTGTAATGTATGGAAGTGAAACTTGGACACAAGTCAAGAGTGAGAGTAGTGGAAATGAGTTATTTGAGAGGAGCATGTGGAGTTACATGGAGAGACAGACTGACAAATGAGGAAGCAAAGGAGTGCTGTGGTGTGGATGTGATAGAAATCATTAGGAGAAATACTTTGAGGTGGTTTGGCCATGTGGAGAAGATGGAGAGCGAGAGACTAACAAGGAGAGTCTATGCGAGTGAGATGGAAGCCGAGGATGAGATGGGATGGTGTGGAGAAGTATATGAGGGGGGGGGTGAGCTGGGAGCAAGGCAGTGAAGTGCCATTGGACAGGGCGACATGGAGGCGATTTGTTTGTGGCCACTTCTTACAGAATTGAGGCGTCTGGCAATAGATAGAGATAGAAGGATAGGTTCCCAAGTATAATAATAATTTATCCATTCATCCATCCATCTTCTACTCCAGTGTTGCCCCATGAGGAGCGAAGGATCCTAGGGCGATGCAAGTTGGTCTTGACATTTAAGATGAGAGTGACCAGCCTCACTCATCCCTGAGGGGCATTACGTGAGCAGTAAACCCCAACCATCCCTTGGATATTAACCTATACAGGCTCAATCCGATTGGAGTGCCTCAACTGCCCACTAAACCACCAGGCGCTATAATTTGGTTATATAATTATCACCCTGCATAGTAAATGGTTTTCTGGTATACAGGAAACCATTTGGCTTGTCACTCAGTTTAGAGTCACTCGTAGACAGAAGGAAGAGAAAAGAATGAAGAAAAGAAAGACAGAAGAGGGAGTGTAAAGTCACCCGTAGGCAGAAGGAAGAGGAAAGAAAGAAAGAAGAGGAAGGAAGGAAGGAAAAGAGGAAAGGGCAGACACCCAAAGCAGCATTACATCAAGTGAGTGGATGGAGAGTGCCCCCACCTACCACTATTTTACCAAATAATGACTTCTTATACCTTATTTTGTGTTTTAGTTGTGCCCAAGTGTAATAATGGCTAATACATTATTTTGTGTTGTAGGTGTGCCCAAGTCAGTACGTGGTGAAGTGTGGACGTTGTTGATGCATCAGTACTTGGCCCGAAACCCCAAACTGGAGCCTCAGGTGCCTGGTTACAACACTGCATATGACACCATGATTAAGGAACTCACTGCTCAACATCATGCCATTCTTATAGACCTTGGTTAGTCACACATATTGATTATGTTAAAAGCAAAATCATCATCGTCATCATCCTCATCCTTGCTGTTGTCATCATTGTTGTCAGCGTCAGCCCCGTGACTTTGACCAGCATTACTCACTTTCCTACTAATAGATTGATTTTTTTTTTTTTAAAGTAGAAATCAATAACGTTCAGAGACAAATGATCATGCTTGCATGCATAGGTCTTTTTGCTTGATATTAGCTCTTTGTGTCATGATCTTGAGCTGGTTCCTAACGCAATTCTGTATTGGAGGTCTCCACACAGGACTATATCCCATGTCTTCCTCAGTCTACCAGTGGGCATTCTACCTTCCACTTTCATACCTATGACTCTTTTCAACCAGTCACCGGGAGAGTGAATGCTCTTGATGTAGTTACTGTACAGTAGTTGCTCCTAACCCTTTAGAGTATTATCTCTAGTTGCCATCATCCTCATATATGTAAAGGTGAAACTATGGGAAGTAATATTATGAATAAATTTATTTATAGTTAAAGTAATGACTCCCAGCTATTATACTTCTAGTGCATGTATTCGTAAGTCTTGTAAATATTTGCTACTTATCATAGTCTATGGTCCCCTCATTTGTGAAGGCTTTAGGGTGTGTTTGATGGTATCCATGACTTGTTCTGCACTGTTACAGTTCGAAGAAAGAGTAATTAGATCAGTTGATGAATGCACACACTCTGTAATTCTTTGGTTGGATTTTTTTTTTTTTCCCCTATTGTGGCACCTCAGGGTAAGATTTCTCATGGTTGTAAAAAAACAAGCTCATTCTTGGAAAGAGGTTTTCCTGTTCTGTAACCAACTTAATCATTCTCTCATTTTAATCACAGGGCGCACATTCCCAACGCACCCATACTTCATGCAGACACTTGGACCAGGGCAGCTTGCACTCTTCAATGTACTTAAGGCATATTCCCTACTTGACAAGGATGTGGGCTACTGCCAGGGGCTCAGCTTTGTTGGTGGTGTTCTACTTCTCCATGTGGGTATTCCATGTTCCTCTGTGTACTTGCAAACATTTTGCATGACAGTATTTAAGCCAGTGCTCATTTCATCCATCTTGCCTTGAGTTGCACATTCAGTTTTGTCTCTTGGAATGCAGTGTGTTTCCTTTTTATGAATTTCATGTAGTGAATATTGCTTGAAACAGATTGGTTCTTTTATTTTTTTCCAGCAAAAGTTGTAGAATAAGGATGTCCGTGTACAGTAGATTTGAAGAGAGCATGCTTACATGGTCTGGTCATATGGAGAGAATGGGTACAATTGGCTGGTGAAGAGGGTATATGTGAATACATTTGAAGAAAGGATGAAGTGTGTAGGCCAAGAAGGTGGATAGGTATCAGTAGTAGTAGAGTAATGCCGGTCTGTCTGGCCAATCATACGCATCAACCATGGAGAAGCAACCATTCCTGC
Source organism: Birgus latro (assembly GCA_018397915.1). Taxonomy (NCBI): domain Eukaryota; kingdom Metazoa; phylum Arthropoda; class Malacostraca; order Decapoda; family Coenobitidae; genus Birgus; species Birgus latro. The sequence continues at coordinate 18,568 of JAGKTI010013117.1, forward strand.
TTGCCCATCCATGCAGTGAACTGAAGTTCCTTTGTGGTAGACATTGCTTCACCACAGTGAGGCACAAGTAAGAATGTAGAGGTTTGGTTCCTGGATGAACACTGCATTTGCATTTCTCCATCCAGTTAACAGAGGCACCATAGGAGAGTCCACATCTCTCCATTATTATCACCCGCCTTTAGCAAGGCGAAGCGATATAGGTTTTCTCTGTGTGTGTGTATGTATCTGTTGTCAAAATACAGTGTCTCAAAAAGTTGGGGATGAATTTTCACCAAATCTTCAGGAAATGGCAACTGTGTAGATATGCAGAAGCCTATCACTGTTGGTGAGGATTTAATCAGAGATGACCAAATGCCAGCTGCCATATTTTTTAAAATATGGAATGGCTTTTTGTGAAACACAGTGACTGAATTCCGTAGAGTTTTGTAAATTTTTATCTCCCGCCTTTAGCAAGGCGAGGCGATATAGTTTGTGTGTGTGTTGCTATAATATCTCCTCTTCAGTTTTGGTTTTTAGGTAGCTTGTACTTTAGCCAACATATTTTGATGGACAGTGAGCATTTTGTTTCATTTCATTATATGGTTACCACCCAGCAATGGTTTCCTGGGTTACTGGAAACCATTATGCTTGTCACTCAGTGCATTGTCACCGAAAGTAGCACTACATAAATTGAGTAGATGATGGGTGTCCCCTTCTGCCAGGATGGGTATGGTAAAGGATGAGTGAATGATGGGTGCCCTCTTCTCCTGCCAAGATGGATATGGTAGAGGCTTGTTTGGGAAAATGAGGTTGATAATGCAAGGGAACTAACAGCAGATTGAACTGGCTGGATGAAATTTTTATGGAAGAGTGCACAACAAGGGTTTAGCATCCCTTTTTTTCATTGGATAGTCATTGGTTTGACTCTGATTGATAATTATGAAGTACATTGATCCCTTAGTTATTGCATTTAATGGTATCAAGCATGGTGTGATAGCAAAAAGCAGAACCCATGGGATGTATTGTAATTGGTACCAGTCATGCCGGGTGCAAATCCAAATTTTCCCTTTTTCAACAATGTAGACCCATTAAATACATACATACTGTTAATGTAAGTATCAGAAACACACACAGGCATGGTTAGGTTAACAGAAATTGATGAAAAAGGAACAGTTAGGAAGAAGCACATACCATAGAGAGACCTGAGATGAGCTTGTGGTAAGGCATTCTGAAGTTAGGGGATGGAGAGTGAATGGTCTCCACTACCTGGGATTAACTCCTTGAGTAAGGACTCATCTTCGAATCCCTCAAAGCCATCAGAAACCACAGACACTTCATTATTGTTGGCAGAAACCGGCTCGGGTGTGCAATAGCGATGGTTTTTACCCAAGGAGTGCAGATTTTCATCTTGCAGTGATAATGAAAACTGGTATAACCAAGTGTGTCATAACAAAGGGATCACTGTACATACTCCTGTACATTAAGGTGTCCCTGTGAGGTGGAGTCATAATTGCATATGCTTGAATGGTGAGTGAATGAGTTTGTGGTCAGTATCATTGGGCATGCTGTGGATTACCGGTAGTTTATTCTTATTTTTATTTTTTTTTTTTTTTATACACCCTACCTCATTCCACTGTTGGTAGGAAAAGGAGGTAGTAAGATGATGATGATGATTTACATAACATTTTAGAAACATAGTTGTGGCTTTATAATTTATATGCTGTTCAGTACTTATAATGTGCTAATGGTTATTTTAATTATACAGGTGGAGGAAGAAACAGCTTACTTGCTGCTAAAGCACCTTATGTATGTGCTGGGCTGCAGGCGACAATACTGCCCAGATCTGGTTGGACTCCAGGTAGGAATGTTTGAGGAAGGAAACAGATGCATGGAATTTCTGTTTTGGCCCTATGGTTTCCATACAGTATTATTGCACTCAGCAACTTTAATACTGTGCTTAGAATATGTGTGTGTGTTTAGAAGTGCAATCGTCACATTTTTTGTCATGATATGCATTATACTAGTGGATAAATACCAGATTTAAAGCTTTTCCTTTATCATCTTTTTTATTCATGGAGTTGATAGTACCTCTGCATTCCTACTTTAGTTTTATATATTCCCTCTCTGATAGCAGTATTTTTGGTGCAGAGGTTACTCCTGGGCATGGGACCAATTTTTTTCCCACCTATTTTTCTGTGATTCAGCAAGTAAACCAGTGTATAGGTAGTGAAATTCCTCTACTCAAATATTGTAAGTTTTGAATGAGTTTATGTACTGTATGGGAAGCCTGTTTTACTGGATTCAGTGCTGATGCCATCGCTTTGTTTGAGGTTTTCCATTTCCTATTTCTAGATGCAGTTCACCTCATTTGGAATTCTGTATTGGGAAGTTGGGTGATGATGACAGTGGTAATGATGGTAATGAAGATGAAGTTGATGATCCCATAATATCATTGATGCAACTTAGGATATTTCTGAATCCATTAGTTACAAAATTCACTATTATATATAGCATGTGATTAAGTAATTGGTAACTGTAAGACAGAATAACTGTTATACTGTGCTACTAGTCATTGTTAAATATATGGTTGAAAACTCTTAATGTGTGACTGTCCAAAAAGTGGAGGATGCAGCCCCTGAACTTGGTGAGCTCTAGAAGGATTACCAGGTCAGGATTTTGAGCCCAGACTATTGGGGTCTCTCATAGCTCTCAGTCTTGCCAGATGACTTAACAATGTCTGTAGGGAGGTAGGGAGTTAAAATAATTTCAGTCTGGACACTGTGATACATTAGTCATCTTATCCAAACTCACTGACATCAGAAAGTGTAATTTTAGTTCCTTCATTGTCACTCTCTCTGCATATGTAGGTAGAAGAAAGTTTCCTTTAACTCTTTGGCTACTGCCGGCAATTTTGGCACAGCCCCCTTTGAGAGGCATTTTTACACCCCAAAATGAAAATGCTTTTCCAGTGTTTTTTTTTTTTTTTTTTTTAATGCAAGGAAGAAGGAACCAAAGGCCACAGGCCTGCATACTGTTGGTGACATAAGTTTATGTATACATAAAGTTTTTGTATCTAGCATTAGAACTACTTGAAAGTTGAAAGTTTTGTCAAAATTGATTTTTTTATTAAATAAAATTGCATTTTAAAACATTCATTAAAAATAATATTGGAGTATATATGGTCTAATTCATACTAAAGGCTGCAAATTATCCGTGCTTTATTGCATTACTGCTACAAAAGTATACTACCAAGGTTTCCATGGACAATAATGATGTGATTTTCCAAAAAATAAAATGATTACTTCCTGGCAAATCTAAACAATGAAAAATATCATTGTAATGGGATCACATTCTATCATGTTCCTTGAAAAATAGAAATTATCCATGCTTTATTGTGTTGTAGCTACAAAAGTATTCTGCCAAAGTTTCCATGGAAAATAGTGATGAATACAGCTACAAAAGTATACTGCCAAAGTTTCCATGGAAAATAATGATGTGATATTCCCAAAAATTAAATTATGATTCCCTGGAAAATCTAAGCAATCAAAAATATAATTGTAATGGGATCACATTCTGTCATGTTCCTTGAAAAATAGAACTAATGTAACTACAGTTTATCTACCCTATATAATACTGACATACCCTTTTGTACACCTGAGTGTGATATATCTTGAAACGGGATGAGGCACAATGTAGGTTTATTGATACATTCATTGCAAAAGTATAAAGTTTGCTTTCTTTTACATTGTCCCTTACCTTTCAGCTTACATATATAGGGCTCAATACTGCACACACAGCAGTTTGGCTTATGTTTCTTGTTTTCCAATTTGGATACAAAATGCTTAGGGTAGCAAATTCATACAGTCTTCCGATTTCTGGGGCATCGTCATAGTGGTTTACCTCTAATCACACTTAACAAATGTGTATGATGGAAAAACACCACTCTTCCCATGCTAGGCCTACGCAAAAAAAAACCCATCTTTTCACAATAACTTTATCACCCATGTTTATCACCCACGTACACTTTTTTTCTAGTATAAACTCAACCGGTATTTTTTTTTTTTTTTTTAATGCAAGGAAGAAGGAACCAAAGGCCATGGGCCTGTATACTGTTCCTTCCAAGAAAAAGCAGAAACAGTACAAAAGAGAGCCAAATTCAAGATCCGTTCAATTCGAGATGCCTGGACACACTGCGTTTGAAAGACTGGAGATCATAGGAAGTAGGAAGACAGTTCCAGAGTTGACCAGTTGCATAAATGAAAGACTGGGAGTAACGGTTAACTCTTGCATTAGAGAGTTGGACAGAAAAGGGATGAGAGTTTGTTGCTAGACGGGTACTACGTGCCCGTCGTAGAGGTGGAGGGATGCAAGCAGACAGTTCAGAGGAACAGTGACCATTGAAGTAGCGATAGAAGAGAGATAAAGATGCAACATTGCGGCGAAGAGACAATGGTTGAAGGGAATCAGTAAGAGAAGGAGAGTTAATGAGACGAAAAGCCTTTGACTCCACCCTATTGAGAAGAGCTGCCCTCCCCACACATGAGAGTTGTACTCCATACATGGGCGAATAAAACCCGTGTACAAGGTCAACAACTGTGCAGGGGTAAAGAAAGTACGGAATCGGCTTAGCACACCTAATCTCTTGGAAGCAGATTTCATAAGAGATGTAATATGTTCTTTCCAAGACAAATCCTGAGAGAATGAAACCCCAAGCATGTTCAAGGATGATGCAGGACATAACTGTTCATTATTAAACACTAGTGGGTAATCCTGAGGAAGATTTTGTCGGGTTAATAACTGTAAGAACTGAGTTTTTGATGCATTGAAAATAACAAGATTATTTTTACCCCAATCAGAGATAGGAGCCAAATCAGACATTAGGTGTGCCATAGCCTCATCCCTTTTTTGTTGAAATAACTGCTGAGATGGACGTTGCGGGAACCGAATGGAAAGGTGAAGGGTGGAATCATCAGCATATGAGTGGATAGGGTTAGATGTACAGCTTAGAAGGT
>JAGKTI010013118.1:6183-23556 GCA_018397915.1 Birgus latro
CGTACCACCACCCTACCACATCACCGTACCATCCTCCAACCACCCCACCGTACCATACTCCTACCACCCCACCGTACCATACTCCTACCACCCCACCGTACCACCCTCCTACTACCCGTTCCTATCACCCACCTGCAACTCCACGATACCACCCACCTACCACCCCACCATACCACCCTACTTCCACACCATACCATCCCACTACGACCCCCTCCTACTACCCCACTACGATCCCCACCTACCTTCCCACCTCCACCGCCGCACCCACAAGAGCAAGGAATCCAAAGAGAGTGAGTATGTGGAGAAAAATAAACTCTTACTTTATACTAAAAGGAAATGCAACACACACACACACACACACACAAACACACACACAAACACACACACACACACACACACACACACACACACACACACAAAGAAAAAAATGGGTTAAAATTATAAACTGTACAAATTATAATGGATATGATATTAATGGAGGAGAAGCACAGTATTCGATGGGCATTAAGAGTGTTTTTTTTTCTATTTTTTTCTTTTTCGTGTTCCTGGATCCTACTTCCTACTCAATTTATAATAGTGGGGATGGGCTTGGGAATATGATGATGATGATGATGATTCCAGGAATGAAGATTATTATTATTGAAATGATGTTTATACTGGTAATTATATTTTTTACTTTAATGATGATGATGATGATGATGATGACTAGTAGTAATTATGATGATGATGATGATGATGATGATGATGATGATTATGATGACTGTACAGGTAATGACGTTTTCTACTGTAATGATGACTGTTGATGTAATTATGATGATGATAATTAGGACGATGATGATGACAATAATTACACACTACTTGCGTAATAATGATGATGATGATGATGATTGCTATACACCTGCACGTCTTTCGTCACCTCCTAATTGCCTTCTAATGATATCCTGTGCCCATTAGTCCCCCGTCAGAGGGTCGTACTTCACCACCCCTCGTCCCCCTCACCACCCCGTCACCACCCCTGACCCTACCTACGGCCTCCACGGTAAGTCAGGTCACCGTAAGGACTGGGAGTGAAGGTGGAGTTAAATGAAGTGCTTACCTTGTCTGTGTCATGCTGGAACTGTCGCGTAAATGTTGGTATAATTATTTTGTACCTAAACTGGATTTGTGTTTATAAAGTATGGGAAAAGCCGAATTTACTGTGGTCAATAGCTCTTTATCTGTAGTGCACTATTTGATGATAATGATCAGAAACAGGAAGAGTTTACCAAAAAGTCACTACCACAATGAATTCAAAATAGTGACCTCAAATTTTCAGCTTGCAAGATAAATTGACCAGGTAATTATAATAGACAAGTACTGAAAATCACTTCATAGTCTGTCTGTTCAACTAATGGGAATATTATTTTCATTAACATACCAGTACTGTAAAAAAAGAAAAGAAAAGAAAACTAATAGCCATTTTCTGTAACACCTGCAACACACGATTGAATAACTTGTCTGTTTTCTCATTTTTCAGACAGGCTTTGCAGTTTAAATACATAAGCTTTTACACTGATTTCTACATAAGATGTTCTGAATGATCTGCTTGTGAGGTCAACTTGACTTTACCGTATAACCAAAATGACCCGCAAACTAAATATTATGAGATCATGTACTGTCTGTTCTCTCTTACTAACATCCAGCTCTTGTGATTCATTCTCAGATGATTAAATCCTTTGGAATTAACTGTAATATGAAGCGAGAGAGACACGACTATACCATGAGAGGATTAACTGACCTGGATGCTGCTTTCAATTATGCCACAAACTGATGCTAAAATATACTGCCTAAGTTTAAATTTTTAATCATCCCAAAGTACCAATCATCCTAAAAAATACAGAGAAACATCGCTTTATCTAGCTTTAGTGAGTCTGTAAGCATCACCGATTGGAGCTAAGTAGTAAGGATGCTGTTATGTCTACTGCACAAAGAAATAGGTAAATACACATATTAATCACCCTTCTCTCTCCCCACACAACCCTGGCAGACCTCCACCTGTTTGATCGAGACTGGAGCATGAAAGTCGGTTCTTCAACGAAATCCTCTCCTTCCTCCTCCTCCTCCTACCCAGCATCCTACTACTCTCCTTCCTCTGCCTATCCTGCATCCCCTGCCTCTACCTATCCTGCATCCCTTTCTTCCAGTCCGTATGATACCAGCACTCCTAGGCCTCTTTTCCTACCCTATCGAAACTATCTACTTTCTACTCCTAAACCTGGTCTCCACAAGCCATCCGATAAACCAAAAGATGCTGAACCGGATAACCAAAATGATAGTCTCTCATATCCGGATGACTATTATGATTACCCGGATGATGAGGATTACGAATATGAGAGTTACGAGGAGACCGACGTTCAACAACAGCCAAAGAAGGACGCTAGAATGGTGGTCACAGAGAGGCCTTCAGAGAACCCAGCACGAAACCCGGTTCATGGGGATGGAAAAGCGCGGGATCCAGAGAGCTACTATGGAAGCTACGGAGTCCAGGAAGTTTCATCTCGTTTCCCTGCCGTTTCACACCAGGATGTGGAAACCCAACACCCCAACGCAAAGATTAAATACTCTGATGTTTCGTCAAAACATTCTGAACTGTCGTCACATTATCCAGAAACTTTATCTCAGTATCCAACAGCTTCACCTCATTATCCAACACGGTTACCTAGTTATTCGACACCTCCTCCTCCCCGATATCCAACCGCTGCATCACAATATCCAACAGCTCCACCTCACTATCAGGCTCCTGCACCTCAGTACCCGACAGCTTCGCCTAAATATCCAACTGTATCTCCCAAACATCCAACTGCTTTACCAAAATATCCAACAGTTTCACCTAAATATCCAATTGCTTCAACTAAATACCCCACAGATTCACTTAAATACCACACTGTTCCGCCCCAATACCTGCCAGCCCCGTCCACACATCCCCCATCTTCCCCCGAATATCCAAAAGTCACACGTAGGCGTCCGACTGTCCCACCGACGTATCGAAAACCAAAATATGCATATCCGGCCGATGCCCAAGCTCCACCTCAACATCCGACCACACCGCCACCACATCCGGCTACCCCGACACCTTCAGACTACCGACAACATCCTTCTTCACTCTCCTACAAACGGCCTAAGAATCCCTCCAGCTCATTATCATTGTCAGGTAACGACTCGGCTTTGGAATCCTACCCCACTGTCATCTCCTTCAAGAAGCCTTCCATTACATTCTACTCCTCAGAGGAAAGTGATGAGGAAGATGAATTCCACTCCGAACCTGAGACTCCCAAGGAAGAGAATCATTACTACGAATCCTCCACAAGTTCCGAAGAAGCACATGGGCCTTATACTGATCCAGAATCACTCTATGGACTTGATTACTACCGACCTTACTATCATCTGCCACGCTATAATCCATACGTGTATCCCAGAGGAGGTCCCCACGTGGATGATTCGTCTTACAGGGGGTTCATACAAGGCGCTCGATCCCCCACCAAGGAACAACTGGAGTACCTTAGCCCGAGATATGAGAGGGATGATGGAGGAAAATATACCCTGCAGGTGGACAAGGCGGCGTATTACCCACAAGAGATTCTGCGTCAGTATTACCTCAACTCCTTCACCAACAATGCTCACTTACGAAGGAACCCAACATACGCCCCGAGGTACCAGGAGAATCCATACACCAGGAAGTATATGAGAGTGACGCCTGGGTATGTCACTCCCACACCAGAACCTCTCACATCGAGACCGGGGATTGAAGTTACAGACAACAAAGATGAAGATGCTAACCGAAGTCAACCTCAGAAGTATTCGGAATATTCAAACAGTTTAGAAGTTCCCTCTGAGGCTCATAATCTTGATTTCATCCCTACCAGATCCTATCCAACAAGTCCTCGACCAACACAGATCCCAAGGGATTCATCCAACGATAGGGAATCTGAGTACAAAGCTCACTATAGCTTCCCACCAAGCCATGAACACTTGAGATACGGCACAGCTAGTAAGGGGAACACTGCAGTACCAACATATAACCATACCAGAGCAATTAGTCATGAAACAACCACTACACCTCATCAAAGTTATAAAATATATGATCCTGAGAATAGCACTAACACAGCCACCACTACAGCAAAACCAACAAGCGAAACCGAGACAACACCACCTAAGTACTTGGCTGTCACCTCAGCTCTCGCCTCCGGGAAGACCCTGCTCGACCTGTTCCCTTTCAAGAAGCCAGAAGACCGTCCCTATATTTCCCAGTCTTCAGGTGCGACAATGGAGCTCAAGAAAACTTCAGTGCAACCGCTTGATAGACGTCGAAAACCCACCACACACACGCCAAAGGCCACTGTGGGCAAAGAGAGGAAATCCCACGGCCAGAAGTCTGGAAGGATACCGCACGACGGCTGGAAGCCGCCTGGACGCCTGACCTCCAAACACAATGAAGATAAAAGTTACCCCTCTCTGGCTGAATCTACTGCGACGTCAGACCAAAATCTATCATCAAAACCTCAGACTAATGAAGGGGCACAGGTTCTCTTTGATGACGAGGACAGTCTGGGTTTAACGCGTCTCCCTAGCCAATCCAACGACGAGGTTTCAAAACTTGGCAATGGCAGAAGAAAAGTTAAGTCGAAGGGGCAAGCAACAAAATCAGACGGCGAAAGAAAGCGAATAAGGCAGAGAGGAAAGCTTGATTTTCCCGAAGAAGGGCGGGGGAGAGGCAGGCTTATTACCCGACGCAGGAGACCGACATCACCAAGGGGACCGCTGAACTATCGACGCCGACGTCCAGCATCCCCACCAGGCCAGACACAAGAAACCGACAACAATGAGACCCCAAATCAAACCGCACTAAGTCCAACAGAATCCAAAACAGACTCTAAGACACGGCACACTTCCGATGACGCTACTCAAAAATCGAATGCGGAACTACAGGAAAATGCACAATCCCGTCAACCACAGAAAGACAATATCACGAAAAGAAAGAAAATCCGAGGTGAAGTTCCAAATACTCGTCAGCGTCTACCAGGGTTAAAGCGTCGTCGCCGTCCTATAGTTACCCGTCGACTACGCCCCACTCATCGACCTAAAAATCTGCCCTCGACTACACCTCCTTCTCCTCCTCTTCGTTCTTCTCCTCCTCCTGCACTTTCCTCTCACCTCTCTTCTGTCTCTCCGGAGAATGAGGAGTCTTTCAGTGATTCTAACGAGGCTTTTGAAGGGGATCTTACGTTAGCTGCTCATCCATCAAACTCGAATTTCAGCTCCTCTGGTTCACACTCTCCTCTCGATCTCCATCCTTCCTCCACCACCCTCGCTCCACTATTTACAGACTCGCTCTTCCCTATTACCTCCGAGCCGTCTTCTCTCCACTTGGATCTCCAGCACCAAGTCTCCTACTCCACCACTGCAGCACCACTGGGAGAGGACATGTGGTATCTCTCGTCTCCAGCTCCCCCTTCTCAGCATCCCTCAGTTTCCCTCTCCACATTCCCTCCCGATTCTCTCCAATATCACTCCACCCTTCCTGATTCTTCCCTCCCTCTCCAGCACCTCTCCACCTTCCCCCCGTCGTCTCTCCAGCACCTCTCCACCTCCCCTCCGCCCCCTGTCTCTCTCCAACACACCCCCATCCCAACAGCAGTCTCGTCGGAAAGCGGGCCCTCATCTGACCCTCCTTCTCTCACTGTGTCCGCAGGTGGGGCTCACACTCTCAGCGACAACCACAACAACCCGACCAAGCCAGCGACACCTCGACACCAGACCAACCCCCTGACACACAACGCAGCACAAACCGCAACCTCACGCAACTCACACACACCCACACCTCACCAGCAAAACGCACAAGCAAACAAAGCACTCACACGCACACAATACCAGGCGAATGCACAAACAGGCAACTCACTGACAAGCATATCCTACCGACAAAACGTATTAACAGGAAATGCAGCGCCAAACAACTCATTCACGCGCACATCACACCAGCAAAACTCACACGCAAGCAACCCACGCACACGTACATACCAGCAAAACACACACACAGGTAACACAAACACGATCACACTTAAGCCATATCTTCAAAATACATACACAGGCAATGCAGCTTCAGTCAACACACTCACACTCAAAACATACCCACAAAATGCACTCAGAGGAGACATACCTCTAGCCAATACACCCACACAAAAGTCATATACTCAAAACATAGACATAACTAACGCGCAACCAAATAACGTACATAAACACAAGCAGAATACACACAGCATTCATATAGGCAACACGCGACCAAGTAACACACAGAAACACAAGTTACAGCCTCAAAATATACAGACAGAAAAACCAAATCCACACAATGCAGTCAAGAACAACGTGCACAGAAGCAATCCACATAATCTCAGTTCAGGAATACACGCCCTTCACACTCAAAACAGTCCTACAAGCTTCACTTCTACACATCAAGCCCATTCACAAATTTCACATTCACACACAACCTTTTTGCATAATTCCTCCACAGGCATACACGCCTCCCTTGACCACAGTTCTATTCCATCTAACACTCTTGTAGGAAATCCATCATCAGTCTCAAGAGAACCACACAACGCATTCAACAAAGAGCCAAAATCCACAACCCACAACACACAACACTCCCAGCAAAGTAATAATCGCCACCAGTCACCACTTAGAAAAACACCCACATCGCTCCATAATATAACTAAAGACATTGCAATTTTACAGAGTTCCTCGTTTACAGGGACTTCCATAAACAGTCCCAAGCTGAAGAGATCGCATCAAAGTTCATCGCCTCCTCCCCACTCCAACGCGCGGTTCTCCCTGGGTTCTATCCTGCCACGGGGAATGGACAAGAACACGGTCATCAGTTCTTACAGCGTTCGGAGAGAAGATGGAGAAATTGTGCCCAACCTTCAGCTAACTCTGAATATCAACGTCCCCTTCTCGCATCTCACAGACACTAAGAATCTGAAAGTAACGCCTGTGGTACAAAATTTCGATCGCGTCCCTTCTAGTTACAGAGGTTCTACTGCCACAAGAAAGCAAGTGAACAGGAATCAATCATCATTTAAACTCAAGACGCCCAATCCCAACATCAAAAGTATCTCAAACTACAATCAATACAGAGGTCAAACTGGCACACAAAGAGAAAGCAATGCAAAATTAACACCTCGACCCAGAAACTTCGTCACCGTCAACCATTTTTCGACTTATGCTCCCAAAGTTCTTACCAGTTCTGCTCCCAAATCGACACCAAGGCCAGCTGTGCCCTATTCAAGCTATAACACCAGGCAGAATCAAGGGAGTCGAGGTTCAGTTGTTGATACACTTACTTCTCAGAGGAATAGTAGACCACATTCTCAAAGTCAACTCCCCCCACGACAGAACAATCTCCGAAAACCTATTAATTCACAGACAAAAGTCCTACAACACTATGCCACTGGGAACGCACCTTTCAACCCCACGGGCGCCACTGTGGACACTCTCACTCCCTCAACAACCCCAAAGATCCCCGTCATCCACGTCACTTCCACACCCCTACCACCGACGGGAGAAAGTTCGTACACGGTAGGGCACAGAGGAGATGATTATACGGTTCTACACATCACTAAGGCACCGAAGATCTATGTGACACCCTTTCATTTTACATCCCACCAGTCACCAGCTCACACAAGTAATCCTGGACAAAAGAACCAAAGAGGATCAGCAACATATGGCTCTCCTGCGCATCCTACTCATGTTTCTGGACCGAATTCAAATTTTCGGCCTCAGACAAAAGGTAATTTCCAGATACAACATACTACCAAGCCGGCGCCCCGCCCCGCCAACTCAGTTTCGATCCTCCAATCTCAGACTCATGAGGGATCGTCAAATTATAATACTCCATCCCCTTCAGTTTACACACCTTCACTAAATACAACTTATTCATACCTCAATCTCGGGCATCCAAAGACCACGAACAACCAAGGACCTTCAAGTCAAAGCCAGAGTTACTTTTCGACGTCTAACACCCTTTTCAGAGGCAACGTCACAAACAGAAAACTTCCTAATCCTTCATCCTTCGTTGCGGCTGCTCCTCGTCCTTCAGGTTACCAAGTAGAGCCACCTGCACCACCAGCAAGTACCTCAACATACGTACGGCAGCCTGAAAAACAAACTCATGTAGAGAGGCCAAAACCTCCTCCTCAGATCACGACATACAGACCAACTTATCAGCATAATCAACAGGAGCAGAAACAAACTATCAAGACACAGACTTCTATACGTCCCAACTCTGGCTTCACTGTCACCTCTGGCCCCTCGAAGGTACGCCAACAGAGAACACATCACAGTCAGCAAGCATTCCAACAGCCAGTCTCTCATCCTTCCTTTCGAGGGAATGTGGACAGCCCTACCAACAACTTCCAACTTCTTCACAAGTCCAAAACTCAAAGCCAGTACACTTCATACAACAACCACAATAACAACCAAAACAGCGGGGTCAAAAATCAACAAAATTATGGCAGAAGGATACTGTCTGGATATCAAGCGCAGAGTCAGATAAAATCCTATATCAATTCACAAGTACAGAATTCCTACGGTGGTGTGCAAGGCGATCAGGCCAAGAGTACGTTGCATTCCTCACACAGTTCTCAGCACGTTGGCACATCCTTAACACAGGGCTCACAGGCTCATTCGTACAGCAATGCACAGTCCCCAGCTCACAGGTCTTTCACTCCAGCACCTGCCCTCGGAATCACGTCTCACAATTCCCGAAGGCTTCATCAAAGTTCTGGTACTGTGAAACCCAATCAACCACCATCCCAAACTACCCAGCAGCCTTATAATCTAAAATCAGTGGGACCAAATTCACTTACTTCCGAACCTGCCCTCAGTGTAATTTCACATAATTCTCAAAGGTTTAATCAAGGATCGACTCCAATGAATAACCATAAAATAAAGCCTCAAACTCCCTCACAGCCACCTAATCTTCAGACAAACTATCCCATTCGTCCCATTCAGACAACACCACCGCCACACATATACTCTTATCAACTCACGAGAACTACCACATCAACGCCTTATCAGTCCTATCACTCCACGAGAGCCACTGCATCAACGCCAAGCCAATCGTACCATCATACAGGGATATCTGCTTCAACGCCAAATTCTTATCGCTTCACCACTACATCATCACCGAATCGTTCATATCATTCCACCACCACCACCACATCGCCAGATTCTCCTTCATATCATTACACTACCACATCATCCGCAAGTCCAACATATCGCTTGACTACATCGGCTCCCAGTTCTTCATACCGTTTTAGTACATCAGAACCAAATTCATCATCTTATTCCACCACTACATCATCACCATTTTCACACAGCTTTAGTACATCACGGCCAAACCGATCGTCTTATTCCTCTACAACATCATCACTAAATTCTTCACACCTTTACACTACAGCAGGACCAAATTATTCATCTTATTCAACCACTTCATCATCACCGAATTCATCACACCGTTTCACCACACCGTCATTCCATAGACCACAAACTCGGGCCCACAGAAGCACACCCACACCACAGCGAAACACATACACTAGAACACAAACGCCCGTCTCCCAGTCACACCATCCCACTCACACCACAACATATTTACCCAGCTACCACACACCCCTTCCAACCCAGATTCCCTCTACACCCAATCCACACCATCACATCTCTTCCCAATCCATTACAGACCAGTTTAAGCGTACAACAAGAGCAGAAACCTCTAACGTACAACCACAGAATCTCCAAACTCGTAACGCTCTTCCTCGTCATCAAAGTCAGCTACAACAACCCACTACCTCAGGGCCTCTACTTCCAACATCCTTTGCCCAGTTTGTTACTCCCAGACCCACAGCCTGGAGTAGCGTAGGGAAAAGCGAAGATCCTCGGGTTTCTGGGCACAACTTAGCCCACCAAGTTCAAACATCCCTTTTGGATTCATCTAACTCTGGATTGAAAAGGGAAATTGGATCCGTATCAGAAGGCAGTATTAGTCAGGCATTACCACAAGCAAGGCAGGGAAGGAAACGAGCACTGTCTTTTGAAAATCTGTCACCTGAGTCTCCCCAGGTCCTGGCCATCACTCCAAGGTCCGATTATGGAATACAGAATCCAGTAACTACGGTATCACCTCGTCTGCCATCGTCCTCACCCTTAAATCGGTCATCCCCACAAACAACTGCTTCACAAGGATATTCATTAAACTCACCTTATCAACCATCATTATCATCAGTTACCCCAACCAACTCCCGTTCAAAAATACAACCCATTAGAGGCCGTGGAGCAAGAGGACATTTGAGACGATGGATTGCACGAATGAAAACCACAGCGAAACCCCAAACCACAAGCACAACCGTAACACCCCTTACGACACAACCCAGAGGAATCAGACAGCAGAGAACCAGAGAAATCATCAAGAGAATCGTCGCCTTCCAGAAACAAAATTTGGGCGGATCACACGTCTTCGCCCACAGACGAATCAATCCCACTAACAAGAACCAAAGTGGATCAAAGTCACATCCAACGACTCCATACCCGCACACGAAAACGACTCAGTCCCTGCTTGAGCGGTTCCCCTTCAGAAAACCCAAGGAGAGGCCCTACGTCACGCCCCTCCAGTCAGCGAGCGAGGTTCAGGAAACGACGGGAAACATCGAGGAACTGTCTGACCTGCGGCTTCAGAGTCTGGTGGCTGTGGGCTTCGGGGAAAGGATTACGACAGGCAACAGAAGGGTGTGAGTGCCCCTAGAAAGCAATGCATAGAAAAGCAAAGAAAAACAAAGCGTAGAAAGAAAAGAAGGCATAGAGAAATATATTGTTTCACTTTCAACGCTAGTCAAATGCTTCTCTGTGATAAGAATTTAAAATCGTTATCTACTGGCCACAAATGACTTTAATAATACTCGTACATTATTTTGCCCACGACGCTACAGTCCAATGTTATATTAACCGTATATTGCAGCATAATTTACGATCCAGCCCAGATTGTACTTAGATAACAACACAACAACCACATGCCACTCTAACAAAGCCAATGGTCCTTAACGATGACTTTAACCACAGCCATGTTACATGACACCCAAATCTAACAAAACTATGACACACTACACCTAAGTTACATGGCACGCAACTCCAGGACCACCAACCATGTGCCACTTCGTCTGACACCCTAATTAAGAAACCTGTACCCTGATACTTCAACCTGATACCTCTTCTGACACCCCACTTAAGACACCTGTACCATAACACCGTAATCAAGACACCTGCACCATGACACCTTAATTGAGACGTCTGTACCATGACACCCT
Source organism: Birgus latro (assembly GCA_018397915.1). Lineage (NCBI taxonomy): Eukaryota > Metazoa > Arthropoda > Malacostraca > Decapoda > Coenobitidae > Birgus > Birgus latro. The sequence goes on from JAGKTI010013118.1 coordinate 17,568, forward strand.
AAACAGACACCTACACTGACACTGTACGAGTACCTAAGACACCTGCACCCTGACACCCTAATCTGACACCTGCACTGACACCCTAATTATGACACTTGTGCCCTGTCACTCTAACTCACCTGCCCTCTGACACGCTCCCAGGACTACCCTAACCTTCCCTGGGTCAGGAACTTCCCCTCGCCCCCGCCCACCTCAGGTCAGCCGAGGAATTTGACTTGGCCTGCCCTAAGACCCTGACCTGACATACCTGACCTTACAAGAACCTGTCAGAATGCAACCTTACCCTGACCTGACCTCACAGCTTTATTTTTTTTTTTGTTATTTTTAAAGCTCTCACCTCAATAGAAATAACAAAACTTAATCTAAACACTGATTTAATATGACTACACAAGACCTTATTTAAGTGAGTGCCCGATTTGATTTAATCTCACAGGATTTTATTTTAGTGACGCCCTGACTTTATATGACAGTATTAAATCTCAATTCATTTAACAGTGACTAAAATGACCTTACCAGACCCTGTTTTTAAGGCGATGACCTGAACTGACTTAGCTGAACCTGTCTCTTACTTCTGACCTGATCTTTCTGACGTGCCTTGCCTGACCAGTTCTTGCATCTGACTAGCTCCAAGTACCAGTTCGACCTGCATGATTCGTACTGATTAACCGCACCTGACGTGACCTGACCTGACCTGATGTATCGATACCAGGTATTAAACCATCTTCTCTCGGGACTGTATCCATAAACTTTCTTGAGCTTAATTTAAGTATAAGATTGTATATATATACATCTTAACTTACGCAGCTAATTCACGCTTATCAAACTAGTGTGAACAATGACGTGAAATAAACAACACAACAAAATAATATACTGTAATATTTAATACCTACGGAGACCCAGTTATCGTGAACGCTGGTGTAGATATTCACTGTAATTTTTAACGCTCGGTTATCGTGGAAACTGACCCTGATTTTTTATGAGTATAGTCCCTGGAATTTCAGTCTCACTATGACCCAACAGGACTAATGACCTATGGAGAAAATTCTTACGGATATACGAGTACACCGATCTGTTTATTTCATTAAACTCTTCAATCCTATGAGGTATATTCGATTTCAGTCTTTCTCACCTCCAGACGATTTTACTAAGCTTGTGGTGCACTTTCCTAACTGGAGGGCTTAGAAACAGTCTCTATGAACCCCCTCTTATCACCAGGGGACTCTTGTAAGCTGAATAAAATCGTCTGGTAACAGCAGGAAAAAACTACGACAAGACACCATCGTAGTGAAGTAGTTAATGGTTCCTCGGTGTTCCAAAATAAGAACATTATAAAAGACACGGAACTGACTCAAAAAAAAAAAAAAAACGACTGACTCTGTGAGCTGACTTGAAAGGCACTGAAACCAACTGACAACATTCCGACATTTTACCAGTGACTCTCGACACGGACAAATTTTCGAGATTTTTTTTTAATATATATGAGGAATTTTTTTGTCATTCTGAGTCACACTGAAAATAACAAAACCTGGCAAAAGTGTGTGTATATAAAAATTCCGTGTTACCCGATGTGTATTTACAGCTGACTTGCACTTCGGCAGGTGAGGGCAGCCAGGTGAGGGCGCAATTAAGGCCGCCGGATGATCCCTGGTTGACAGATAAAGTAAGAGACATTAATTTCATCTCTTTCATTTAGGATATAGGCTATCTATAACTGTTTCTTATTCTCTTCTCTAGCTACCTTATCACCAATGCATAAAATTCTCCAGTTTGGTTCTCGCATCACTTGAATATCATATAACTTGAGTATAAATTTTCCATAGACACCAGCCATTACTATTTTCTCGTAATCTTTAACATATTCTTAACACCTTTAAATACGATGACGTCTTTCGAAATAAGTTTTGCTAAGAACAGAGGACTTTATTTAGCTCACAGGCAATAGCTCGTAGTGATGGAAACTATGCGTATTTCCTTCTCCGGGGGACGGCTCTCTTAATTAAGCTGAATAGTCACTTGGTGGCAAAATTAAAGTACAAAGGATGTCACCCTACTGAAGGTTAAATAATCCAATAAGTCAAAACAGGATATCATCGTAGTGAACGTTAATTATCTCACAAGTAACAAAAATAAAAACAAAATAATAAGGGATCATAGCACCCACTGAGCCCGGGGATGAAATTTTCACTTTATCTAAGGCAACTTTTGACAGTTTTATCCAGTCTATGAAAGAATATTGGAGATGCAGATATAGCCTTCGTTAACCCCTTCAGTAAAAGAGGGAATTTCTAGGGCCTGGTAGCGGTGGGAGTAGGTTATGAAGTACGTCACCAGGATGCAACGTGCTAAAACATCTCACTTCTATTCACAGACCAGAAAAGCCAACTCCACCTCAAGATCAGACGGCCCCAGCTCCAAGCTCGAGGACAGGCGCGAGAAAGGAAGTCTGGAGGAGGTGAGAGAGTACTCCCTGGCCTTGTACCGCCACCTGCAGGAGCAACTGAAGGCGAGGCAACTGGCCATCCCACGTAGGCACCGAAGCAAGAGGCGGCGTGTGGTGCGGCAGACGACCCTCTCAGACGTAGAGACCATTACGGCGCAGGACATTGAAGACAACCTGAATATTGAGAAAATGCTGGCCAGAGGGGCGACTTTCGTTCCTCCCGTCGATCCTAAAAAACTACGGGCGGCGCTACAGAAGCTCATACAGCTGGCCAACGTGCAGAAGAGGAAAGGCTACTCGTACCTCAAGCCAAGTGGGGTAAATTACTACTACTCTTCAGAAAGGGAAGATGATGATGCAGAAGAGGATATCAGTATTGAAGAAGTGACCAGTCCAAGTCCCAGGGTGACACCGGAGAAACTTGAAGACATAGAAGCTTTTGGGATTGATGCCAGTCTGTCATCTAGGGAGGAAATTGACGAGCCTAAGACATTATTCCCTCTCAATTTAGCATCACTAATCTTCGCTAAGCAGGAATCCGCACAAACTCCTGGTGATGAATACTTACCACCTCCTCTGTCAGTTGACACACTGGATAGGAAACCATCAAGACAGAGGCCACTCGGGCGCCGAAAGCCATCCCGAGGGGGGCGTCGTCAGTATCCAGGCCATCGATGTCCCTTTCCAGACTCTGATGAAGACACATCTCCCGATCCACCAACAGTCCCTCCACGACCACGGATTCCGGAGCTGGATTTCACTACCACAACGACGACCACAACCGAGACTCCTCCAATTCTCAGGATACCAGGAGCTGTTCCAACATCAGCACCACCTACCACACCAGCCCTTCCAGATTATGATTACTATGACGAATTCGGCGATGTGGACGACTACGATTATAATGATTTTGATAACACTGATAACAGCCTGGAGACTGAAGTAACGAGGGGAGGGACAGACGCATCGAGAACCACTGAGAATCCAAGAAATGCAAATGGAAACACACCAGTAATTATCCTAGTTGAACCGGAGAATGAGGCTATTGGGAACAGCAGAGACAGAGAAAGACCTATTTTAGCATCTGGAAAAAGAAATAACGGTAGACTGAGAGCTTCTACAGACCCTGGCCGAGGAAAAGATAAGTTACAAACCATCATACTTGTTGAAAACGATGGCAATGATAATCTTAGCTCGACGAGACCCGGACAAAATAGTTCTCCCATAATTTTCGTTGAACCAGGAGCTGATGGAGTACAAAAAGGAAGCCTGGGAAGCCAGTCAGGACTGAGGGAGAGACAGGAAGGACGCCAGGCTATTATTTTGGTGGATGAGGGTCGAGGTGATGGCAGGGAAAGAGTAAGATCAAGATGGAAAGAGACAACTTCAACAACCTATATTGTGGTGGATGGAAGGACAGGCAGAGAGGAACGAGGCAGTCTCACAGGATCACGAGCGAAGAAAGTGGACGCCCAGACAGTCATTTTAGTGGAAGATGGAGTGGGTAAACAGATTCCATCCCCTGTGATCCTGGTGGAGAAGGATGGTAAAAATGATCGCCTAAGCAGACCTGATGTTGATGGAAAGCTAAGTGAGCAAGAAGATGGACGCAAGGTTATAATTTTGGTCGAACCCAATTATGACAAAGGCGGAAAAGGACCAAAATCGCAAGGAAAACACAATGACTCGACTATCATTTTAGTGGAGTCAGAAGATGGGAGTTTTAAAAGAATGAAAGGGAAAGCAACTGAGGATCGCCAGAACCCAGACACAGTGATTATTCTAGTGGAACCAGAGGACAGATCTGACCCACCTCTAACTCCAACGGTGAATACTCTGGATCCACCGCCAATACGTGTTCCGAACCAACTCTCGCCACCTCCACTTTTCCGACGGGACGTAAGCTCAACCTCTGAAGCTTTTGTTCCTCGTGATAATCCCAGGTCAGAGTTCCCAAGCCCACCTTTTAACTCAAGGGTTAGGATGAGATCTTCTGTTGAGGACTCCAGGCCACTTAGAGTCATGTCGCGAACCAGACGACTCAGGCCCAGAAGAAGGGGCTCTGTTCAGACTCGAGGCCTTCCTGATATTCCAGAAACTCGAGGAAGATTTGTGGAGGACAGACGGGAACTGAGGGCAGGAGGAACACGCAGAGGGCGCCATAGAAACACCGTGAATCGCCAGAGGGAATTCCCAGTCGATCAACGGAGAAAACCTCAGAGACAAGAAAATGATGGCCCCTTCGAGGTTACGAGAGACCGTCTGGGGGGAAGTCGGGAATTCAGTGGCTCACAGAGGGATTATTTGAGAAGCACTCGAGAGTTCACATTAGGACGTGGAATTCCAACTGGCAGTAGAGAATTCCTGACCAGAGAAACAGGAAGTTCAAGAGGCAGGGAAGAGTTTTTGACTGGCGACAGGGAGTTTGCTAGAGAGAACCAGGAACGACTAACTGGCCAAAGAGAGTTGCTGAGGAACGGCAGAGAATTTCCCAGAGGTCAGAGTGAGGAGATTACAAGGGAGATCAACCAAGAGGAAGTGGACACGAGGGGTGAAGACGAAGAGCGTACGAACCAAGATACGGACTATGACTTTGGTGGTCCCCCAGAAGTTGGACGCTGGCCAGGGAACGGGCAAGGGGAAGGGTTTGGCTGGTCATCTCGCACTCCTCCTTATCTTAACATCGCTTCACAGCCCAACTCTCCATCCTATCTTAACTCTCCTTCTTATCTCAACTCAAACTCTCCTTATCATCTCAGCTCCTCTCCTCCCTTCAACTCCCCAAGGGCCAGGGAAGGCTCCATACCAGAGAAGATAAGGGAGATTCGGCGATCCATTGAGGCTAGAGCTGACTCCTGGACGCGTATCGGACTCCAGCGGACCAGACCAGAGTTTAGGAGACACCGTAGAGTATGACAGAACCTGACATCATATAAAAACATTCCAGAAATCTGAAAACTGTATAACGTTAGTGGTATAGATACATTAGCTTAGTGCTGGGATGTGCTATAAAACCAATTAAGAAAATACAAAGGTTTAGACAGAATGACCCTAAACATACATGTGACCCATTGAAACTGTAGCAACAAAACTGATTTCAAAGCAGTTATAACCATGATACAGGAAACTCAGCGATATTTGTGTCTGGAATAACTGTGTGTTAGTGAGTTCCTACATCTTGTTTACATGATTCCCGGTGGAGTGTATGGATGCTGCCTCAGCTGGTCTGGGCAGCACAGATCCACCAGAACAGATTTAAATGTTTTGTGCTAATCGTATGGCTTGTTTACACAACAAAGTGTTTGGTGAAGTGTAAAGAAGAACAACGATTCATGTATATTTCCAGGAATATTTAACTGTTATTTTTATTGCAAGCGAGCTGGTCTGGCTTGCGTGTTGTGTATATAATAGTTTCCATTGAAGGACACTGGAAAAACCAATCCACAAGTATTATAGCTTCGAACTGTACTCCGTTTTCTTTGTAAGAGAAGACGGATCTGTCGGTGGACTATCAAAAATACAGTAGTTTCAAATACAGTATATTGTTTT
>JAGKTI010013119.1:6018-23555 GCA_018397915.1 Birgus latro
AACAGGGAAAGGATGAGAGAGTGTTACGAGGGGGCACTGACAGAAAAAAGAGATTCATGTCAACTTACAGTGTGTGTGTGTGTGTGTGTGTGTGTGTGTGGGTGTGTGTGTGTGTGGAGTTTTTTGCTTGTGTTGATATGTGACCTTGTGTGTGTGAAGCTACATATGTCGAAGTCTTGGGGCTAGACAATTCGTTCCCTCAGGTCCAATATCCGTCTTATACACAACAGATAGTTCCTCACACCTTCATAATTATATCCCCGCATGAGAGCTAGTATCGTACCGTCCATACTGAATCATGCCACAACTCTCCCACTCAAAACTGGCGCATATGTACAAGTCGAGGAGTTTTGTACCATGTAGATTTTATGGAAGATCATATAAAGGATTTTATAGTTATTCAGGTTCTTAAACCATTTGTGCATCTGCCCGAGATTGATATTGTATGTGGGAGAAAGGGAGGGGGGGGGGTATGGTTGCAGTTTTGGGGAAGATGGTTGTGCAAGCGTGTGAACGAATCTGATGCGGTTGTAAAAGTGAGTGAAAACGTGAATGAATGCAGATGAGACTGTTGGGCATGAATGAGTGTAGGAGAGAATGTGCGTTGACTATGAATAACAGTAAGTGGTAAAACAGGCTTGAATGACTGTGACTAGGACAGAGTGTAGGTGAGTGCATGCATTCTGACTGATGTAGATGAGTGTATATCACATGAATAATGTAGATGAGGGCATGACTTATTTGAACGGTGTAGATAAGTGCTTGACTTATGAATGATGAAGATGAGTGCATGACTTATGAATGACATAGATGAGTGCATGACATGAATGAATGTAACTGGGGTGCGATGTGAATGAATGTAGATGAAAGGCTGTGACTTAGCCGGTGTAATTGGAGTTTGCGTATGAATGAATGGTAGTATTTGGTACTAGGGTGCTTGTGAGTGTAAAAAAAAAATCTGTTACAATAAGTCCCTATATGACTATTTACTTCTTTCTAAAAATGGACATAGCTTTGTGTGTAGCATTTAAAGAAACATGAATTCTTAGTGGAGGTGTTATGTTTAAGTGGATGTGGTTGTGTTTTACTAAAGTGAGTTCAGAGAATATTTATATAAACAAAACAGGAGTAGCAATTTTTTTTGTTTGTCAACAGGTATGAGTGTTAACATGAAAGCGAGGATATTGTTTTGAGTTGCTAGAGTAGAGAAATACACATATAAACATTTTCAGTCCACACAAACTCAGATGTAAACACAACCCACTAACGTATAGGCTGCCATCAACACCACGACAACTTCTTAATTGTGCAGTACCACACTACCATCGACTTTTGTTTTTGTTTTTCCTTTCCCCAAGACTAATTTTCTTCGGAATGCTGCGACCGCTCCAAGAGACCTCGCATAAAGACCGCCGAAATTACTCTGATTTTCTTTTTTCTGAAGTCAAGAACACTTTTAAAGAATGTGTTTTCTAGAAATGTCAGGGGAGAACAAAATAATGAAGCCTGGTGGACTTTAGGAGTCGTGAAAATAAAGGAGGAAAGTTTAAGTGCCTCCTTTTGTCCAAAATAACCCTCCCAACCTTACCTTACTTAACCTAACCTAACTTGCGGACGCTTTAAATATTTCGTAGTATCTCGTCTTCGGCGATTTATTCTGCACATTAGACCTTAACATAATTCTTCATGCTGCTGTTGCAAACCATCCCCACATTAAATCAATATAGCATACAAGTGAATGATAAGGTGGAAATGTAGAACAAATCGCTTTGGAGGAGGTCTTACAAAGCCTCTCAAGTCACCTAGAATATGATTTACCTAAATTTACCGCATAGTACCTAATATATCCAAACCTAATATAACCTCCTATCCTAACCCAACATATTTGTAATTTACACATATAATGAATACACAAAAATGAAGAGCAGATGGGAGAAGAGTACAGACTTCTACTTATTGCAGTGAATCCTGAAGCTGCCAGCTGGTTTGCCTGTTGGTAACTCAAGGAAAATCATACAGTTTGGAGAGAGCAGGAGTTTAATAAAAACGTGTTTTCACTTTGAAGCTGTGATATCAACATAAGAGCACATTACCTGATCAATTAAACAAAGAACTTCGTCATACTAACTACGTGTCCCAGTATGTGTCCATTCTCAGTGATTTAAGTTGATACTATTTTTTTTTCTTTGCTGCATCGCCGTAGAATCTTCCCAGAAATCATATCAGTGAACATAGTCATAAAACATTTACTTGTCATTTAATATTCAACAAAACCATCCTTAATCCTAACGTATCCTTGTCACTAAGGGCCCAGAATAAGTAATTTAAACCGATGCTTTTTCACTCTGCGGTGCATCATAATATCTGACTAAAATCGAGTAGACGCTTAAAAATAAAGGGGGGGGGGCTTCTGACGTTAACGAATAGCTTGATAATCTAATATGTCAAGAACGTCTGAATTCATAATTTGACTAAAGCCTGTTACAATATGGCAGTCGTTGATTATAAGCAGTAAGAGGGATGTCCGATAGAAAGAGGCGCCTCTAATGCAACGTTTAACATTAACTTGTCTCAAGAGACTGGAGACCGCACCTCTGGCTGCACATATGCCTGCTTTACCTCGCCTCAAATAACACCTGCAAAAGATGTTTATTGAATAAGTATTCCATGTTTCACGGCCATATTTACGAGAAATAATAATGGGAATAGGATGGTCATAACAGCCTTGCAAAATTGCAGTAAGAGTAAACATTAACCCTTTTCAACCGACGGCGTAATATTTACATAAGTTAGATTAACGCAAGACATATTTGCACTGCTTAGGTAATATGGTTAAAGAAAGCTTTAATCAATTCACTACACTAAGAGCATTGTTTTATCATGTACCTGTCTCACTATAGATCATTATATGGTTTAAAACGTGATAATTTTCTTGGCTTTCAACCGTAGCATCAAAATTCTTAGTCACTCCAACGTTACCATCTCAACACGTCCTTGTCAGCAACAAATTAAATAATATTTACCTGTTTACCTTCCCGCCCTCCTCCGCTCCATTATTCTCTCGCCATCCTCCCTACCCCTCCTTCCCCCCGTATGTGCCCCTCGTCCCCCACACTCGCCCTCATCCATCACGTTTGCAGCTGTTTTCATTTCTACACGGCAGCCCACGCCATCTGCCAGAGCCCGAGTTTATTCTTGCATCACCTTAACGTACTTTATTCTTCACCCACGTGCTCAGTCACTTGCATCATGTTTCCTCTTGCTTATTTCTGTCTTGATAAAATCCTTTGTTGGTACCGAGATGACTGTGAGGCTCCCTAGCCTCAGAAAGGAGGGTGGTGAGCTGCAAGAGAAGGACACTTTTAGCCTGCATTCCACTGGGTTCAAGTTAAGATGAGCTTGATGCCATAAATATTATTACGTTCTAGACTTTTTTTTTTTTTTGCCATGACATCTATATTTTATTCGTTTTTAGAAAAGCTTCCAAAACAATCGTACAGTTCCTTGCATCAATCTCACTCAAAACCTCCTTAGTTTCTATCTTAACGTGGGAGAAAGACGTCCGTCTCTTACTCACTCCACACGTCATCTCATCCTCCCTACTCAGCCACCTCTCTCCACGTCCTTTCCTTCTTTCTTCTTTTCTTCCACATTTGGAAGAAAGCTTAGAGGTGAAATAGAACTGAAGCAGGCAACTGCCCTTATTTTTTGCATGCAAACCTTCCTCTCCCGTAGGCAATGGCCTGGTCGGAGGGGTGCCTTTATAACAACGGGGTGAGAGGGCACTGCCCGGCAGGGAGCGACACATATCCGTATACTGTATACCTTGGGTGCGTTCATGTTAATGCCACCCTCTTGTCAGCCCGTCCTAAACCAGTGTGATGAGTTATGGCTAACTCACCCTTAGTGGAGAGCTTCTGACCTTACTGTACCAGTCAAGATGTGACCAGCAACACCACAGCCACGACAAGAATCACCACAGGAGCCGTATTCGTAAAAGATCTCAGCCAAATTCCACCATAACTGTTTCCTCAGAAATAAACTGTTATAATTACTCTTAAAGTTTGTGCTGGAAAGCATTAGAAGATGTACCTAGAGACCGTTTGGCCAGATGAAGAGGTGGAGCATGAGAGATTGACTAAGAGAGTGTATTTGAGTCAAGTGAAGGAGAGAAGGAAAGAAGGAGACAAAAGATTAGATGGAGGGATGGGGTGGAGAATTTAATGAATGAGATGGATGTGAGCTGGAGAAAGGATAGCCTAATGGCGGAGAACAGATATAATTGATTTGTTTGTGGCCACCTCTTCCAGGATTAAGGCGCGTGGCGATAGATCAGTGAACTGACAAATTATATTCTTGTATTTTGCAGCTCAGTCTACTTTGATAATGAAGTGGTTGGTGGGTGTGAGTGAGAATAAAGGTATACACAAACAATCTTATACACAACTTAGGCTTAGTAGAGTTTATAAACACAGACCAAAGTGATGCTGAAGGGGAGAGGGAGAGGAATGGAGTGGGGGGGGGGGGGGGAGAGAGGGAAGGGGGGAAAGGGGGAGGGGAAGGGAAGAGAAAAAAAGGGGGGGGGAGGAAGAAGGTTACTCCACTGCATCGGGAGTAAAATGGAGAGATGAAGATGAATAGAGAGAAGTTGAGGGAGGGAAGGCGGAGCTGAAGGCAAACGTTATTCCTTGTGCCAGGATGCGATAAAGATGTAGGGACGAAGGAGGATAGCAGTAAATAAAGGGGAAGATGGAGGGATGAAGGTAGAAAGGGAGAGGACGGGTAGGAAAAGGAAGAAGGAGAGAGAGAGAGAGAGTCAGAGGGGGAGATTGTGTGATGATGTTGGAAATGAATACAGGGGCCAGTCAGCACAAGGAAGGCTGTTGATTACCCTTCTGACTTAGTTTTTTTTTTCTTATTAGACTTTTTTTTAATCCACTATACGATAGAGTAAATAGTGTGCAGATGTTTGTATAAAATGAACGACAATTTAGACTGGCTAAGCACAACATAGCAGGAAATAGCTATCAAAATAAAAAGCAATTACTATTTGCCATCATCACCATAATTATAATCGTAATCCAAACCCTTCTTCACTCACGGTTATATAAGTGTAACGGGATCAAAGAACAGTAGCATTAAAATCTAAGAGTAGGAGAAATACAGCATGATATGGACATCATATTCGTTCTTTTATCATTCAGGTCTTCCAGACTCTAAGTTCCATCTCACAGGTTTAGCGATCCACACACAACAGTTTACTTCACAATGACTGTGGGGCAGATACGGTATTAAGATAATTATCGGATGCAGCCCTTGTCATGTACAGCTAAAGAGAGAAATTCTTAATAACTTCACAAAGATAATAACAAGAGTGTGAACAATGACTTTCGAAACCCATTGATGTCATCTCCGGAACCCAGCAAACTATTCAGAAGATTATGGATGAGTTTCATAGCAGTTAACTTAAAATGTGAAACGATATTCTGCCCGCAACAGTAAGTCACCATACACAATTCCTTAATCACATCCTATCAACAGGATTTTTTCTTCCATTATTCCATGTCTCACTTATGTACGTTTTTCGGCCTTCCATCCCGCCTTTAACCCTCAGACTCACTCAACTGTAAGGAAGTTTGAGGCCATGGACCCGGTTTCACAACTCATTATACGATCAGTACCCTTTCATAACTATATTTTTTCCCTCACGAAAGAGACGAAAATAGCTTCTTTCGTGTGTTTCGTGTTCCTTCTGCAATACGAAATCTTAGGCATGAGAGGAAAAATGTGTGAAATTGCCAGGTACATGATTTAACAACAAGGACTAGATGATGAGGGTACAGAATCATATGTCTATTGTTCGTACTTCAGAAGCAAATCTAAGTTACGACAAAGAATCCATCCAAATAGTTTTTAACAATCCCCTCTCATTCCCCCTTCCCACCCTCTTCCTTCACCTCCATCCCCAGCCTTGCGTATGTCCATTGTGAACCCCTTAACCAAACCCCTGCTGTGAAAATCGCCTCTGATGCTCCTCCTCTTCTACCCCACCCGGTGCTACCTCGACTCTGCCTTGCCACACATTTACATTAATCACACACGCTTACCCTACACACCATTTATCAACGTATTTTGTTAATATTAGATTCATTTTTATTCTTCGCCTGTTTCCCAACTTTCATTTCCATTATTATTTCATTTTTCTTGACCTTTCCATCCCAAATTTACTTTTATCTTTTATTCCCCCTCACATTCCCATCCTCCTTTTATTATTTTCATATTCTTCCTCTCATTCTCATTTCGCTTTTTGTATCATTTATCATACCCTTAATTACTATTATCTTCATTTTTTCCTCACTCTCCATTCCATTCATACGAGTTACAAATACAAGGAAATACACGGCACGAAAACATTTATAAACAGCATGTAAGAACTTTAAAGGAGCAAACTTAGGGAAATGTTATGCATTTTCTTACAATTCTGTTTCCCTTGTTTATTCGTTCTTGTTAGTGTCACACTATAATTTTCAGTTTAGGAGTGCATTGTGGCTGTGAGGAGGATACTGAAAGAAACATCTAGCTTATTGCAATATGGCAAATCTGTTAAAGCTCAAAAAAGTCGTCAGGAGAAAGTAAAAAACAAAGAGATTGCAAAGAGAAGAGATAATCTCATAAACCGATAAGGACAAGAGCAAAGCAAATACGTATTATACACTGTGCCATTTTTTTGAATGAAAAATGAAGGATACAATATTAATAACAGAGAGAGAGAGAGAGAGAGAGAGAGAGAGAGAGAGAGAGAGAGAGACCTTTATTCAATTTAAAAGAGCATCTATGTAGCTAAAGTTCTAATTAAATCTATATCTAACCTCTTCTGTTTGCAGATTCTCCCCAAAGTTATCTAAGGTCGTCTGAAGATAAGGAAACTAAAGTAAAATAATCACAATCGAACTGAACAGGTTAATCAAATCTCCAGATAAGAATTCTAGAGAATTTACAGTACACCTCTCTCTCTCTCTCTCTCTCTCTCTCTCTCTCTGATAGAGGGAGAGAGAGAGAGAGAGAGAGAGAGAGAGAGAGAGAATGGCGTTTTATTTATAAGTACCTTCTGCTTTATTGTGCAGGCGGCCAAACAAAGTATCATCACTCATAGACTGGAAGATATTGTTCTTGTGCGAGGTGTGTGTGTGTGTGTGTGTGTGTATTCAATAAAAAATTGATATAGGTCATTTACTTATATACCGTACTGTAAAAAAAAATAAAAGAATTAAAACACACACACACACACACACACACACACACAAGCACCAATGGCAGCAATCAGTTTCCGCAAGTTGTGTGAATGTTGTTGTTGCCAGGAGTAAGGGAAATGACAGTGATAATATGTGTTGGGCAAATTCATCACCTTGTCTCACCTTGGGCAAATTAGCACCTTGTCTCACGGCGAGGGTCCTGTGACGTGGGTGAGCAGGGGGCAGATCGACTAGCCCGTAGTATCTTTAGCTTTGGAGGCTTCGTAGCACAGATTCCCTCGCGATTTATTTTTGTTTGTTGCACCTTCTGACTCTTTTGCATGTTATTACCAGCCGCGATATCGAAGCTGGTATTGTTTTCAGTTTGTGTGTGTGTGTGTGTGTGTGTTAGCACGATAACTTCGCAACCGCTCAAGATATCAACATAAAATTTTACAACTGTGCAGTAGGGATGAAAATCTCCTACGAGTTTGAAATTGGTGAAAGTAGGTCTAGGTCAAGGCCATATTCCAAGCCACGCTAAATATTTATCGGCTCGCGGCTGGTGTGATTCCCCTCTTGGGGGGCCTCTAGCTTATGTTGTTTTAATATTGACATAGATAGTAGGCTGTGTACTGCATATCCTAAAAACACATTAACATACTAGATACAGAACAAGCTAATAAGAGGTGCTGGACAACCTCAGACGAGACTACAGGCCTTGGTGGGCCAGACTAACCAATGGGATTTGCTTTGTGCTAAGAGGTTTTGGCAAGTGGTGGTAAGTGGCTGTATTTTAGGTGCTGTAGGAGCGATTGATGTTGCTTATTTCATTTTAAAATTTTGTAATATGTTACTTACATCGTTTTATTATTGCCATAGTTTGTATCAGTAACATGAATGAGAATACTTAGTTGCAACAGACAAAATAAATTGCTAAGGATGAAGTACTACGAATTGTTGCCGTTGTTGTTGTTATTATTGTTGTTGTTGTTGACCCTGGAAAAAAAATACTTTTTCAGTCCCATTTTTGTTCATATTTTGGGGGTTTTATTAGGAACTTACGATAAAAGCACCAAAGCTTCTAAACAAATAAGTTAGCTCAAGTAACAGAATAGTCGGATCTTTATGAATACGGTTTACTACACATATTTATGTGTTCTGTTTAATACTGTATATGACAATTGCAATGTAATTCGCTAAATGATCTTTTCCGACACGCACAGCTACTTGATTAAGATGCATGACATCTTTCTCATTAAGATGAACAATGTAATTTCAAGCAGGTCTTGATTTTACCTTTGATTTACGAGGTGAACTTTCTTATCTATTGCCCACATGCTAGTATTTTCTAACGTATTCTTTTTTTTCTCTTCCATCCGCAAGACTGTATTCAACTGAGCATGCCCATTACGGGTGCCATTTGCTTTCTCATTGCATTGTATCATCGACTGCACACCGCCTACATCTGTCTATCTATATCTACTATCAATAACTGTCTATCTATCTATCTACCTCTCTGTCTGTCTATCTATTTATCTGTCTGATCAGACCATATATCTCTAACCTATTTATCTAACTGTAAATATCTATCTCTCCATCTATCTGTCTATATCTGTAAATGTTCATCTTTCCGTCTAGCCATCTATCTATTTGTCGTTAGATCTGTCTGCCCACCATTCTATTTGTCTATATATCTGTTTAGCTTCTGTCTATCTGTCCATTTGAATTTCTATCTATTGGTCGTCTATTTCTCGTCCTTCCTTTTTTCTTTCAGTATTTCGTCCTTTCTTCTTAAATCATTTTTTTATTTCCCTATGTGTACTGTCAAAAATCCAACCCTTAATACAAATTCCATTTTCCCGTCACACAACTCTCATCACATATCTCTGGATGTATTTTTTTTTAATACAGAAATTAGATAATGGCTGTCCTCACACAGTACTCCCAGCCACCTGGCCTGTGTACGTAATTGGTGGGTAGAGGCAAACTGAAAAGGAGGGAGGGCAGGGTATTACGTGAAAGTAAGGTTACAGAATAGAGGGAGATTTTGGGACAGGAAGAGGAAGAAAGAAGGGTAGAGAGAGAGAGGTGGCGGCTACATGAAGAGAAGTCGGGTAGGCGGAGGAGGCTGCAGAAGGGGGTAAAGAGGGAATGGGGAAAAGTTCATGGAAAAAGAATGGGTGACACGGTTTGACCCACAATTTAACGAAAAATCTTATTGATGCTGGTGACAGAGATGAGGGAGGGAGAGGAAAAGGGAGTGGAAGGAAAAAAGAGAGGGAGGAAGAGGAGGAAAATGAGAAAGAAAAGGAGGGGGGAAGGTAGTGGGAGGAAAAAAGAGATGAAGGGAGGTTAGAGTGGTGGATAATGAGGGATGAGGGAGAGGGAAGGGGGAGAGGAGGGACGGGAGAAGGTAGGAGGAGAAAAGAGAAAGGGAGAGAAGGAGGCAGGGAGATGAAATTGAACATTGCTCCACCACTCCTATTCCAGGTGGACATGAAATTCAAAATTAATCATTATCCAACTTTTTCCATCTACTCTTACTTCCAATTTGCTATCCTTGTCGTTGACTCATATACTGTATATAGTAAACCAGTAACTTCCAATACATTATTACCCCCTTCGAGGTGTAGGGGTCCAAGGCTAGCCTACTGTGGCCATTTTAAAAGTAGGTGACAATCCTACTTCCCTTGGTGGCATTACATGACTGATAAACCTCCATTCTTCTCTAAGGGATTGAACCAATGAGTAATAGCTAGACCGTCACTTCGACTGAGGCAGTCTAACCACTTGGTCATCTAATCTATAAATAATGGCCTCGGAAATATCATTAGGAGTGTTGCTCTTTGTTTCCTTTTGTACTCCTTTGTGTTTCAGCTTTTTACTGTCACTCATCATCTCTGTCTTGAAGTTTCCCTGTCATTACCCTCAAATCCTTTCTTCCCAGCATTGCGATTGGCGACCTGAATGGATTTTGGTCTGTTGTGGGTTGTATTCATGAGGAAGACTGGGACCTGTTAATAACTGATTATCTGTCTTAATGACCCTCACGTGATCAGTAAACATAAATCCTTTCACTTAGATGATGCATGTATAACTTTCTTACTTGTAATCTTCAGAAGATTTCATTCATTTTGGAGAAACTTTTTGAATAGGAAAGACCTTTTACTGCCTTCATTAACATTTTCATTACAAGAGGTCCAACCAGAGTTGATTATTATTGACTGAATGTAGCAAAGATAACTAATGCATCATCATAATGAAAGATTTAACATTAGCCTTCATAGCCTTCCTCCGGTCATACCTCACTCATTCCATTGCTCACGGTTAGCCCGCCTTCTCCACATCCATCTTCATCACCCATTCTGCTCTGCCTCTCCCATTCACATTTTTTCTCCTTCCTTTCTTTGTCCACCCTTGTGTTTTCCTTCCATTCTCCGTGATCACCTGAGATTACTGTCATGTCGGGTAATTATAACGTAACGACGGATTTTTTTCTGTACTTGGCATTAATTTTGTGACCAAATCGCGTCCCTTTCAACTGTCGTGTTAGATGTGTCAGTCATAAGTTTCTGCATTACCATACACTTTTTACTTACAGTAACTTATAGTTAGCATCTCTTCCTCATGAGAGCTGAGCTGTACCAAGAAATTAATGCTATATATAGTTCTAGTCACTACGAAATCCTATGCAGAGGATATACAGCTGTATTATTCTCTCCTGCCATCGAGTTACGAATAATGTGCTGTAAAAAGTCGAGAATCTCCGCCATATCAAAAGAAAGGAACCATAGTCCTGATACATCAGCAGCCTGTCGCTGGTGGTCAGGAACTAGAAACATGAGCTTCAGTCCAGAAGGACACGAGATCTAACTCAAGGTAGAGCAAGGAAGGAGTTAAAAAACTGTCAAAACAGTCTTCAACTACCTTGTTTTCCAGAAGATCCACTGAAAAGTTGTAAAAACTTCCTTCTCATACCACCACCCAAGTCTGCATAAGACTGCTTTATTATAACATAATGTATGACACTACCATTTATATCTGAATGGACTATTACATCCCAGAGAAAGGACTATTTTGTGCTCAGAGTCCAATGATTAAGTAAAGAGTCTTCAGTTACTATCGATGAATTGTTTCAGAATATTATTGTATATGCGCTTCGTGCTCTCGACAAAAGATGAGCTATCCCTCTCCTACTAAAAGTTACTCACGCAGGCAATCAAATGAACACACACACACACACGCCATGCGTTAACAAGCAGCGAAACTGCGCATGTCTGTGTGAATAGCGCCCTGAACTTTACCAGGATTCATCATCACTGGACGGAGAATATAGGACACGGGGAGTGCAACGCATATATTTTCCCTGACTATACTGTCTTAGCAAGGAACTGACATTCATTTTTTCCCTTCCTTTTTGACATTGCCAATACTGAATGTTACTTTTGGTGGCGGTGTCCTGATGCTGACAATCGATGGTTGTTTATGTATATACTGAGGAGGTGATGGTCAAGTGGAGTAGTGGACTGTTGACCGAAAGGACGCTAGATCTATTCCAGGCTGGTGCAGTGGTTTGGATATTGCTAAAACAATACAAGGCCTACCAGAATGTTATGAATGCATCCGATGTAATACCATAAGGCCATCTTAAGCAAGATATCCTTATAGTGTATTCGGTATTAACAGTGGGATTTACTACAGAGGTGTCTTCATGTGAAAGTGTGTGGAACCATTTGATTCACATGGGACTGCTTGACCTCATGGTTGAGTGCATAAAAACAAAAGTTTTTTTTGGCGTACTTCATGAAATACAGCATACAGGGTGATCCGTATATTGTGCCCTTCTATCTCGTCACTTCATTTTTGTTGCAACGACGGTTCAGCCTGCTGATGTGAGAAAGGCAGATACTTTGGCTGCTTCGTGAAATTACTAATGAACCATAAAATCAATGGCCGTAAAAAGATGTGATGTAGACTGAACTGCCCCTACAATACACGAATCGTGCGATGCGTAATATATAGACTACCCTGTAGAATCATCTTAGGTTGCCAGACAGTATTGTGGGTGGTATTAAAGGTTTCCTAATCATTTTGAGTAACCTGTTATTCGTGGTTCACGTTGTTTTCCTACAGGTAATTTATATATTTCTAGTGTCAACAGTGCTACAGTAACCTATTACAAGGCAGAAAAAAACAATGTTGTAAGCAATATTAATTGCTAAAAAATAGTTGCTCCCAAACCTTCAATGCTTGACCTGGAATCTTGCCAGTCGTCGTGCGAGATCAGCTGTATTTTCCTGAGCTTTCAAGGCATTCTACTACATTTTTAAGAACTTGTAATTATATCGATTTTACCTCAGTGCTCTCATGTGTTTCATAACTATCATTCTAACATGGACCGTTTTCAATGATAACATACAGAAGAATACTTGTATACTCTATGAAGAAGAAAAAAAAAAAAAAAAGGAAGGAAAGGAGGAAAGAAAAAGTAAAAAGCTAGAGAGCCTCCAAAGCGAAGATTTTCCTGGGCCAGGAGTGATGTGCATGATAAACAGTTGAAGGCATCAGCTGGTATGGCTCAGGCAGAGGCGGTACCACACCTGCCCTCACCACCATTTGGCCAGTGTGGGGAAGTGGCCCTCCCCTCTACACACGCACACCTACAATTATTTCGCGGATGGTATTCATAGAGAATCTTTTTTTTTTTTTTTTAGTTAAAGATGTTTCTTTGGCAATTAATTATTACCGGGAGTAATTTAGCTTCGTCGTATTCTTATTTTTTTCCCTTTAATATTCACTCTGCTTTGGTTGCGAGTTATATAGCAGGTGTTTGACTGAAGACAAACGCACAGCTTTGGAGAGTACTTAAATGTGGTTTCAGTTGTTCTTCGTCGGTTCCGTCCTTCCCTGTAATTAGTAATCTGCAATTAAATACTCCTATTAGTATTTATAACTATTACCGACGGAAATTGGCAGGCAGTGTGAGTTCAAAAGGAAATTGGATTAATTTCTCTCGGTCCTTATTTTATAAGTTCTTCTGAACTTAAGTTCTGCTGGTAGATACGTTTGTCTTCGCTCATACAGCCACCAAACAGCTCACAATAAACGACAGGGTGGTCATTAAAGGAAAGAAATACGAAAATCAAAATAATCTGGGGAAATAGTTAACTGTTATGAAAACTTATGTTACGAAATTATTATTATTATTTTTTTTTTTTATAAATACGTCCACTGGAACATATGTGGAATGCCAGTCCTGTAGGATGTAATTTTTTCTTTTTGTCTATTCGTGTGATATATATTCATTTGCGAGACTTTCTTTATTTGCTCCTGTTATAACATACCACACTCTCCCCTATCACTAGCATCGTATTATATAAACTTTACACACTTTTGCTTGACTGTAAACGGTAACGGTAATCCCAGATTACTTCCTTTGAGGTGCAGGGGCCCGGGGCTAGGCTACCGCAGTCCCAATACATTAACGGTAGATGACCAGCGTATTGTACTTCGCTAGATGGCACTACATGACTGAAAAAACCTCCTGTCGCCGCTACCAGATCGATCATAATGCAAGGCCTTCATTCCGGCCGGGACGTTCTAACCTCAAGACTAATAGGTTTCACTGTAATATATATGTTTTTCCTGTTATCTTCTCCTATTATTTTTTCTTTATATCTTCCTTTCCTCACCAGATCCGTTCTGCCTCCTTCCATTCGTCCATGCGATAACTCTCTCTCTCTCTCTCTCTCTCTCTCTCTCTCTCTCTCTCTCTCTCCATACAGATAACGCCAGAAAGCTGAAACCGTATACATCAGTTCCTCCTCTATTATAAGCTTTTCTCTTCCCCTCCTCTTTTCTTTTTTACTTCTTCAGCCTCCCGACCAATCATTTTATCTATTTACACACTCCATGAGTTTCTGGAGGCAAAGTTCTACCACAGTGAAATGCTCTAGCTTAGCAGGGCAGCAACAGCCAAAATTAAAATAAATGCATGAGAGGCTACAAGGATTAGTTGAGTAGCATGTTTACAGGAAGAGTTGTGAGAAACTGCTAATTAAGTTTGCCGATGTACTGTAGATTAACTGCTCTTATTTTAATGCATTATTGCTGCTATAATCCTTGTACCTTAACTCGGACCACATTATTTCCTTTTGCAGCTTTTTTCACACAGAACAGCGGCGGAAAATACATTGCTCTGGCTCTTCATCCTTGCCTTAGATCTTCTTTATGAGTAGCACCGTATTTATAGTGTTAATTTATTCATAGAGCTCTGCATTCAAGATTGATATATGGTAATTCTAGGCCAAGTTATTAAAAAAAAAAAGGCATACTAGCCTATTTTATTGATTTTAGGACAGTTAGAGCAAAAGGAGTAAAGCTTGTGGGTGCAGGAAGCAGTGGCAGGTATTTAACGATAACGGTGCTGGTAGATTAATCTCATCACGAACTGTGGAATGCTGTGTTAAGCAATGATTTAACTTGCATTTTATCAGCATGGCAAGCAGAACTAATTTACTCCCTGCTCTAAAAATCATCGTAACTCTATTCCCACTACCATACATAGGGTTGGAATAATCAGGGAAAATAGTTCGTCTAATATTTAACATACTGTATTAGAGGTAGACTGCGAGATAATGCTGATTTCATGTGTGCGGTGTGTCGGGGAGAGCAGGCAGAGATTGTTAGGCGTGAAAGGGTTGAACTTGCAGGTGAGTCTCTTGAGTGTGTGGAGGAGTTTTGTTATCTGGGAGACATGTTATGTGCTGGAGGTGGGGCTGGAGTTAGTTCGGTTGCTAGAGTGAGAAGTAGTTGGAAGAAGTTCAGGGAGCTGTTGCCTCTCCTGACATTGAGAGGACTCTCCTTACGTGCTAAGGGGTCTTTGTATGCAGCATGTGTTAGGAGTGTGATGCTGTATGGTAGTGAGGCCTGGGCAGTAAAGGAAGAGGATATTCGCAGGTTTAAACGTAAAGAAATGACAATGATTAGGTGGATGTGCAGTGCGTCCCTGCGTGCAAGGCCTGGGGGGGCTGGGTTTACGATAGAAGAGTTGAGAGGTAGGATGGGACTGGAGTGTATTGGTGTTGTGATGAGGAGAGGTAGGCTGAGGTGGTTTGGACATGTGGAGAGGATGGTGGATGATAATTGGGTACAGAGGGTAAGAAGTGTTAATATTGGGGGAGGGGTTGGGATGGGTAGACCGAGAAAGACATGGGACGAGGTCATTAAATGTGACTTAAGGGTTAAGGGACTGAATAGGGAGGCTGCCAGAGATCGAGCAGCGTGGAGAGCCGCCATTAGGCGACCAAGGCCGACACATGCAAGCATGTTGGAGCCTTCAAAAACGAACGAACGAACTGTATATCACACTTTTCTCTGTTGGCTGATGTTGCAGGAGTGAGAGAGGCTTAAATGTTTCTTTGCTCATGGATGATTTTCTTCAATACAGTGCATCAAGGAGGAAAGTAACGGACATCCCTGAATGCCAAGTAAACGTAATGGATCAGCAGCCGAACTTTTGTCCATGAATGAACGATATGGACACTGAGGATCTTTAATGTCCAATATTCATTTCACAGGAATTAGTCCTTATGGGCATAGATTTAATACTGTCTGGCAGATGCTGGGATACAGTACATAAACGAAGCTCTACAGTTTTCGTTTAGGTGTAGATATACAAGAAAATCATTCAGGTAATGTACAGGGTGGTCCATGCATTTCACAGCTCAATCTACGTGTGCTGTGGGGCGCCTCACTCAGCCTTTCCTACTACTCTGCATCCTTTTCTACATCCTATAACCCATTTCAGGCTATCAAGTGTTTGCTTCTTTACGTCAATTATCCTAAAACCAACAGTCCGCCGAACTCGCACCACACAAGAAAGAAGGGCGCAATATACGGACCATCTTACATTTTCTTATCTGTTTCTCTCTCCATCTACCGATTTGTCCATGTAACTGAATTGGTAATCCCGTAAGACGCATCCTGCCTTTGATGTAGTATATAAATAAGCCTGTGGTTTTTGTGTGACGGATAGCATTAGTAGTCACATAATACAGTAACTATGTATATATTTGCTCTCAGTCAGGCAAAAACTAATACTTATCGTTATACTTTTTGGGTCCGTATTTCTTATTATTTCCAAGTGTTGGCCATCCATGCATGATGTTTATTAACCCTTTCAACTGGATGACTTGTTTTCAAATTTCATTCTTGCTTTTTCCAGATGACATTATCAGCTTTGGAGCAGACTTTTTTTTTTCTTTATTGAAGGTGTCAGAAGCAGCCTTAATTTTCATGTTCTCTGCTAGGGGGCCTCCTAAGCTGAACAAAATCCTCTGGGTACAGCAGGACTTATATACAAATAGTGTACTCGGGGTAAAAGTGATACGATTCACGTTAATACTTCTATCATCATCATCACCCCAACATCTTTTTCCACCTAAGGATGCGGTTAGATAAGGTCCCAGGGAGCAAAAAAATGCCCAGCCAGAATGATAAGCATCAGATGTCTGGTCAAATAAATGGGACACACACTCATCAGCTGATCATGCATGCCCCGGAATCCTGACTCCTCCTCATAAGCACAAACCTCCACACTAACGCACTAATTTGTCTTATTTGTGTGATTATGTGGTGAAACCCTTTTCGTTAGTAAGTGTAGATGATACTGTGTTTGTAAAATCCAACAATGGGATGACTGTTCTTTTTAAAATCCTCTTAACCTCGAGAGAAAGAAGAATTTAAAAAAGTTAAAGAATAACCCCCCCCCCCTCTCTCTCTCTCTCTCTCTCTCTCTCTCTCTCTCTCTCTCTCCGTCACGTGATGTTATCTTTCAATGGGCATTAATTAAGGCCTGGTAGCCGCTGTCATGTACACCCTATCAACAACACAAACCTTCCATTAAGCTCCTCAACTTATGCAGCGCTTCCTTTTTTATGTATTTTTGCTACTACCGTATGATTTGTTAAAGTTTAGGAGGGTTCGCTAGCATCAAGGGGGTTAATGAAAGTTGTATCTGCCTCCATTAACACTAAAAATTTCCATTAATCTAAATAAAATCGTCTGGAAAGAGCAAGCATGGAATACAGATGACGTTCACAAGCTGGGGAAAATGAGGCAAAACTGTGACTCGTGCTGCTTATCTTTACTGTACAGGTTTTGTAGAGGGAGTAAATGGAAGAACACGATAAGGGGAGATAAGGATGATTTGTGAATGTGCTTGTGTAAGGTATAAGAATTTTGCTTATCGACTGAGAGAGAGAGAGAGAGAGAGAGAGAGAGAGAGAGAGAGAGAGAGAG
>JAGKTI010013120.1:0-23554 GCA_018397915.1 Birgus latro
TACTTCAATGGTCACTGTTCCTCTGAACTGTCTGCTTGCATCCCTCCACCTCTACGACGGGCACGTAGTACCCGTCTAGCAACAAACTCTCATCCCTTTTCTGTCCAACTCTCTAATGCAAGAGTTAACCGTTACTCCCAGTCTTTCATTTATGCAACTGGTCAACTCTGGAACTGTCTTCCTCTGTCTGTATTTCCTACTTCCTATGATCTCCAGTCTTTCAAACGCAGTGTGTCCAGGCATCTCGAATTGAACGGATCTTGAATTTGGCTCTCTTTTGTACTGTTTTTGCTTTTTCTTGGAAGGAACAGTATGCAGGCCTGTGGCCTTTGGTTCCTTCTTCCTTGCATAAAAAAAAAAAAAAAATCACCTCGACTGCCCGTTTGTCATCGGAGTCCTCGGTTGGGCTCACCGTGACTGCACACTTATAGCTATACTTATCATTACAAAGGGCTCATCACCTCGACTGCCCGTTTGTCATCGGTGTCCTCGGTTGGGCTCACCGTGACTGCACACTTATAGCTATACTTATCATTACACAGGGCTCGTCACCTCGACTGCCCGTTTGTCCTCGGTGTCCTCGGTTGGGCTCACTGTGACTGCACACTTGTAGCTATACTTATTACAAAGGGCTCATCACCTCAACTGCCCATTTGTCATCGGTGTCTTCGGTTGGGCTCACCGTGACTGCACACTTATAATTAGTAAAGGTAGTCGAGAATCCCTATGCAACTTTGGCAGGTCACATTTTAACACCCTGCATGGGTGAGAACACTCATGTGGCTTCTGTGTAATCTCCAGGAATCCTCAGGGAGGCCCTCAGCTCGAGATACACCACAAGGTAATTCAAACTCAGCCTCAGATTGCCTCTGNATGTGGCTTCTGTGTAATCTCCGGGAATCCTCAGGGAGGCCCACGGCTCGAGATACACCACAAGGTAATCCAAACTCAGCCTCAGATTGCCTCTGCGGGGTCTCAGACTTCCCCCTTAACTACCTTAATCTACGGTACATACAGTATGTATGTACAGACCCCAGACATATTTTGTCCTGTGGGGCCAACAAGCGAGACGTGAGGTCTAAGCAGCATAGTACTGACTGGGAACCAAGCTAGTTCTTGGATTGCTCAAATCTCTTAGAACAGCACAGTCTTAGGAAACCCAGTGTACGACACACTAGTCCCCCTGAGACGGTGAACTCGCTTCTGGCGACCTCGCCAGGATCCAGATGTCGGGGAAATATATGTTTTCATACTGGCGTGAGGTCGCCAGATGTCAGGGTAAATTTAAGTATTTCAAAAGGGTAATGATATTGTATAACTCGCGTATACAATGTATAGCTATGTGTGCTAAGAATGACTATTGAGTCATTTACTAAGAGAGAATAGACTTGTGAAATTGAGCAGCAATTTCACTTTATACTGGCTCACTTCGCCAATTCTCTAGAGTTGAGAATTTATAGACTTTCTCAACGGTACGCAGCAGAGACTGGACGCTCTATTGGGCTGCAATATTGTACCATTGGCCTCTAAGAAAGTTAGTTTCTCCCCTTAACAATAAAAAATGATAATAATATAGATAACAGGATCTTGGCTGAGCCAAACTCCTAGCTAGCACAACGGATTTAAGGATTACTGCCAAAAGCTGGCCTAAGTACCAGTCGTGATTTAATACAAAAAGTTGTGCTAACGTGGAGTAGCAAAACTATGTTAAATAAGTGGGAAAATTAAACACGACTGTTACATTTAACAAAGCTCATGAAAACGAACTGTAAATTTATTAAATACAAGCAAATAATTTTACGTTACATGACTCCAATTCAAATCAAATGAAGGAATGCACTCACTCACTCAGACAAACAGCTAAATATTTCAAAAAGCTTAAGCCTAGAAAAACAGGAAAATACTAATCGGTATGGATGAGACTGTACTGTAGTTGATCACCAAAGTGGGTGGGAGCTCGGGAACACACGCCAATACAAGCTGAAATCTGAAATCGCTAAGAAAGCACTAAAGCCTAGAGAGGCGTACCGCCGTGTGCCGTGACTGCAGACAGACTGAGCTCCGGTTTGAATACGTAGTTCGACTAGTTCGACGGGCGCAGATAGACGGCGCGACGGGCACATAACGGTACCATGCCAAACAGACAATTCAAATTTATGGGACGATGTCACGACTTACTTAGCATAACGTTACAATGTAGAAAATTCGTAACATTATGCTCCTGAAAAAATTCAAATTTTACTAGAGTAAAATTTGACATAATATACAGAATATATATATATATATATATATGCATCCTAGCTCAGTCACACAAGATTCACACTGTGGTGTGTGTACTATCCTGTTACAGGAGGAAAAACAGTGTCACCTATGAGTGTAAAAACCTCGTATTTACATTAAGGAAAGCAAGCTTGAGGGAAAAACTCCAAGACGACAGTGGAAAATCCTGTACTCAGGTCAACTGAGTGAAAATTCACTACATTTACATTAACAACTAATTGTTATGTAGCGTGGTGTATGTGATACACGGTGTAGGTGTGACAGTTGTAGTGTAACTGTACCTACGTGTAAGCAATACTAATAATACATGTTAATGCAATAATAAAGGCGACGAGGCAGAGGAGATAAAGTGCCAGCATGCAGCGGACGATCAATGGTCCTGGACATCTTCACCCAACGACTGTACCTGTGGGATGAGTCAAGGTGGAGTATCAATAGTGTCAATAAAAGGAATTGAACTAAATTACAATTTCATCCACCCAGCAGTCAATCCACACACAAAAGAAGGTACTCTTTGGCTGAAAGTCAGCTAACACCAAGTTTCGTATGTATGTCGCCATTATTTCCTTAATAGTTGCCTTTTTTTAAACCTGCATTTACGCCTTATAAAGGGCTCGTCGTCGGTGCCCTCGGCTGCGATCGCACCACCTGTCATCAGTGTCCTCGGTTGGGTTCACCGTGACTGCACACTTATAGCTATACTTATCATTACAAAGGGCTCGTCACCTCGACTGCCCGTTTGTCCTCGGTGTCCTCGGTTGGGCTCACCGTGACTGCACACTTATAGCTATACTTATTATTACAAAGGGCTCGTCACCTCGACTGCCCATTTGTCATCGGTGCCCTCGGTTGGGTTCACCGTGACTGCACACTTATAATTAGTAAAGGTAGTCGAGAATCCCTATGCAAACTTGGGCAGGTCACATTTTAACACCCTGCGTGGGTGTGAACACTCATGTGGCTTCTGTGTAATCTCCGGGAATCCTCAGGGAGGCCCACGGCTCAAGATACACCACAAGGTAATTCAAACTCAGCCTCAGATTGCCTCTGCGGGGTCTCGAACTTCCCCCTTAACCTACCTTAATCTACGGTACATACAATATGCACAAGCCCTACGCTTACGACTAATAAGGGCTTGTCGTCGGTTTCCCCGGTTGGGATTGCCGAGAATGTGGACTTATGAGCTACAATACATATGTATGTACAGACCCCAGACATATTATGTCCTGTGGGGCCAACAAGCGAGAGGTGAGGTCATAGCAGCATAGTACTGACTGGGAACCAAGCTAGTTCTTGGATTGCTCAAATCTCTTAGAACAGCACAGTCTAAGGCAACCCAGTGTACAACAGATACTCACATTACCACTGCCCTCTCTCACATGACTCAGAGATTATGGGCGTGGATTCAAACGGCGCAGGAAGGAAACTTTCCTGAATGGTGGTACGTCGACACACCTTGCAGGAGTTCACAAAACAATCAATTTCCTGTCCCATTCCTGGCCAGAAAAAGTCAGCACGGATACGGCCTTGGGTTTTCCTTTTGCCCATATTACCTCCTGATGCTAAACAATGACCCCATTCTAACACTACTTGGCGGTAGTTTGCGGGAACAACAAACGGCAGTCGAACCTCGCCCTCGGGTGTTCGTAACTCACGGTAGAGCCGTCCTTGTTTACGAAGGAACCTGGCTCGTCCACCCCGTGAATACTTGGTCACTCTACCCTTTTGTTTCTTCTGCACAACAGCAAGGGTCGGGTCAGTCTGTTGCTCTTGGACAACATCTTGACTACAAATCAGATCTTGCGGCAATGCAATAGCCACTGGGGCAACACAATTTGGAGCCGTGGCCATGGCTCGTGTTACTGCAGCCGAAGTCTGAGTAGTGACATCTGTGCTGCAACTAAACTTGGCACCTGGAATGTTACCTATAATGAGGTCAAACAAAGGTTCTTGCATGAGAACTGCAACTGTTGAACCTGTATAAAAGGGAGATGCTACCTGGATACGTGCCTCAGGGAACAATCTCACTGATCCATCAATAAGCTGAGCTTGGATCTGTCTGCCTGTATACTCTTCAGGACGAACAAGACTCTACCTGACAGTACAACCTGAGGAACCATTGTCTCTCAGTACATTAACAGAAACACCTCCCACAAACCCTGGCTGAACAAGGAAGGCACTGTTACCTGTGGGAGGGCCTGTGGAGGAAGCGGCCAGCCATTGATAAGGCTGCATGGCACACATCTCTTCAAATCTGACAGGAGTATTTGCCTTAGGGATCGCACCCGAACTAGATGCATGAGGAGTTGTGCTCACCATCTGCGGAGCAGGAGCACTGACGGCCTGTGGAGGAGAGTTCACCATCTCAGGGGGACTAGTGAACTGTGAAGGAGGAGCTGTGCTGGTGGGGACGGCACCATCGTGCACCTGTTGAGGAATGAAGGCTGCGTTTGCCTCCTACCTCCGATACACTGGGGCTGGTGTCGAAAAAGTTTGTCCCGGTTGGCGATTGCGTGGCTGATACTGCTGTTGTTTAGGGTACTGCTGCTGGTTGGTATACTTCTTGCACCTCTTCCAGTCAGGTTTCTGTGTATTCTGCCCCTGGTCCTTCTGCGGTTTGCCTGGACCATGACCATTACTTTGAGAATGGCCTTGATGCTGGGGTTCAGTCTGGGACTGCTTACCAGACTTAGCAGTGTCTGTCCTGTTCCAGGACTGCTGCTTACGAGTTTCGTACCCGTACGCACTAAAGAAAGCATCAGAGGTTTGTACCATTTCGGATGCGTCCTTCACTTTGGACATCTTGAGCTGGGCCATGAGCTCAGCAGGCCACGATTTTTCAAGCTGTGTGCGCAGCACGAGGTCAATCATTCCCTCTCGTGTGCTGGGAGTCTCGTCCTTCTCCATCCATTCGCCTAAATATGCCGTGAGACGGTCAAGGAACTGAACGGCTGTCTCCTTTTCCTGGAGACGCGCCTTAATGAACTGACCTCTAGCATGATCAACAGTAAGACAGTACGCTTTGATGAGTGCGGACTTCATCATCTCATACGTGAGATTGTCTCCGCGAATTCTGTGGAGAATGTCGAGGGCGGGGCGCTCAAACAGGCTAAGGAACTGAAGCCGCTAAGCTGCCTCATCCAGATTGTACAGGTTTGCCATGTCTTCAAAACGAGCTATAAATGGCTCGATTCGCTCGCCTTCCTTGTAAGAGGGAAGCTTGAGACGTGGAGTTGCTAGAAAATGTTCTGGGAGAGGAGTAGGGGAGTTTGGTTTGGCTGCACCCGGTGTGCCTGAAGCCAAGGAGACTCGCTTTAGTTTAAGCACCTTCAACTCGTGTTCACGTTCTCTCTCTCGCTCCTCACGCTCACGTTCCTCACGTGCGTCACGTGCCTCGCGTTCAGCACGCTCATATTCACGTTGTTCTTTCTGATGCTCGCGCTGAATTTTCCGCTCTTCACGGGCGGCATTTTCACGTTGCTGCTCGAAATTGAAGCGCGATAGGACATAATCTCGAATTTCCTGGGGGTTAGTAAGCCCCATGTCCTTAGCTTCTTGCACGAATGGACTAGATTCCATCGTGCTTGGTTTGAGACTGAGTGACAACTGAGACTGATAAGTACGAGTGAGTGATTCGGTAATAATTTTAGGCTAGGAGTTTATCCTGGAATGAGGTCGCCAGATGTCAGGGGAAATTTATGTTTTCATACTGGCGTGAGGTCGCCAGATGTCAGGGTAAATTTAAGTATTTCAAAAGGGTAATGATACTGTATAACTCGCATATACAATGTATAGCTATGTGTGCTAAGAATGACTATCGAGTCATTTACTAAGAGAGAATAGACTTGTGAAATCGAGCAGCGATTTCACTTTATACTGGCTCACTTCGCCAACTCTCTAGAGTCGAGAATTTATAGACTTTCTCAACGGTACGCAGCAGAGACTGGACGCTCTATTGGGCTGCAATATTGTACTGTTGGCCTCTAAGAAAGTTAGTTTCTCCCCTTAACAATAAAAAATGATATTAATAAAGATAACAGGATCTTGGCTGAGCCAAACTCGT
This sequence comes from Birgus latro, assembly GCA_018397915.1. Classification (NCBI taxonomy): domain Eukaryota; kingdom Metazoa; phylum Arthropoda; class Malacostraca; order Decapoda; family Coenobitidae; genus Birgus; species Birgus latro. Next base: position 6,344 of record JAGKTI010013120.1, read on the forward strand.
ACCTAGCACAACGGATTTAAGGATTACTGCCAAAAGCTGGCCTAAGTACCAGTCGTGATTTAATACAAAAAGTTGTGCTAACGTGGAGTAGCAAAACCATGTTAAATAAGTGGGAAAATTAAACACGACTGTTACATTTAACAAAGCTCAAGAAAATGAACTGTAAATTTATTAAATACAAGCAAATAAATTTACGTTACATGACTCCAATTCAAATCAAATGAAGGAATGCACTCACTCACTCAGACAAACAGCTAAATATTTCAAAAAGCTTAAGCCTAGAAAAACAGGAAAATACTAATCGGTATGGATGAGACTGTACTGTAGTCGATCACCAAAGTGGGTGGGGGCTCGGGAACACACGCCAATACAAGCTGAAATCTGAAATCGATAAGAAAGCACTAAAGCCTAGAGAGGCATACCGCCGCGCGCCGTGACTGCAGACAGACTGAGCTCCGGTTTGAATACGTAGTTCGACGAGCGCAGATAGACGGCGCGACGGGCGCATAACGGTACCGCGCCAAACAGACAATTCAAATTTATGGGACGATGTCACGACTTACTTAACATAACGTTACAATGTAGAAGATTTGTGACAATGGCATTGAAAGAATAATATGAAACTAGAAAAAACGATATGTATGTTGAAAGATGAGTCATAGCGAGTGTGCTGAGTATGCCAGCATACGCTAGCATTATGCTAAATATCATCGTAATGAATGTAAACAGCTGAAACCATTTATATAAAGTCAAAAATGCTAAAATGTCATTGAAACAGTAATATGCAAGTAAATAAAATGATATGTATCCTGAAACAAGAAACTTAGCGACTCAATGATACGAAAGTGACCAAACTCGCTATGCTATAGCAATGGAACAATGCTTATTTTTTCTATATATCTTAATGAAAACCCTTATATTGTTGTTCTATTTGTTGATTAGATCAAAATGAATAAATGTAGACGTGTTAGTGTTTGTTTCTCCCAAAATTACCTACCATAGAAAACGTGCGAGCCAGACTCGTCATTGTCAGAGTACGATACCTACACGGGGGAGGGCTCACCTGTTCTGACCACTTGGGGATCCAGGTAACCACTTTCTCGTGCATAATCCTTTGTTTCTCACCAAAAGCAGATGTTTTACCCCAAAAATAATTTTTCAAAAAATGCTCGGGACTGGGGGGGTATCGGAGGTTGGAAATCGGTCGGGACGTGACGAGTTAAGGTGGTTTGGGCATGTGGAGAGGATGGAGAGTGAAAAACTGATGAAGAGAGTGTATGTGAGTGAGGTGGAGGGGGAAAGAGGGAGGTGGAGGCTGAGGATGAGATGAAGGGATGGAGTGGAGAGGTATGTGAGAAGGGGGAGGGGGGTTGAGCTGGGAGCGGGGCAGTGAAACAGCGGGGAACAGAGTAACATGGAGGCGATTTGTTTGCGGCCACCCCGTGCGGGATTGAGACGTCTGGCAATAGATAGATAGATAGATAGATAATTTGTTCATTGTCTCTAGAAAAGTGTCTTAAATTTCTATCCACATAACTTCAACATTTCCTTTTCGTGTCTTTCGTGGTTACTGGAAGCTGTGAAGTGTGAAAAAATTAGTGTAGGATAGATGGATCATGTGTAAACAGTTAGTGACTGGGATTCACTCAGCCTGAGATTGTTAAAGGAGACCATACCCAAGCTTATAGACACAGTCCACATCCAAGTAGTATTTCCTATTCTTTCCTCATACAGGTGCATTGAATATACTCAATTTGCTCTAACTTGGCCAAAAATTGTGATCTCTCCATCTTGACTGCCGAGTTGTACTAAGATGTTAGCACTTAAGTATGGCACTAGTCACGAAGAAGTGCTATGGAAAGTGTGGTCTTACATTGCCACTGGACTACATGGAATAAGCTGAAACGTGTTGAAGGTAACCTGTCCCGTCCCAACCGATTTCCAACCACTGATATCCCACAGTCCAGAGCAATTTTGGGATTTTTTTGGGGGGCTCAAACTTTCACTTTTGGTGAGAAACATCGAGAATTCATAGAGAAATCGCCCTCCTGAGGCTATAAATGGTGCTACAGGTGATAAGTCAGCCTTACATTTTCCCTCTTTCTCAGGGTACCTGGCTAAAAAAAAATGAGCTATGGAAGTTTTAACTAATTCAAGCCACTTTAAATTACGTATTTATTTATTTATTTGGTACGAATTTATGTGTAGTAACAGACTATATTGGTTTTCACACATTTATATAGGCAATAGAAGCATTGTTCAGTCACTAAACACATCCACATATGGCACCTTCATTTATGACATTACCACCTCATCACTTCTGTTTGTTTCTTGCTTTAGCTTCTTTATTTCTTTGTCCTCCACCTCAGGAATCACTTTCACCGTGAATTTCGTCATTGGAAAGACCGTGGGGCAACATGTCTTTACTGGCCAGGTCACTGCAAACAGGTGAATTGCCAAGTGAGGGGGGGAGGGGGGAGGGAGGTGTCAGGTGGGGCCAGGCAGTATCCCCACTTGACAGCAGATAGAGGAAGGTATCCCACATATTTCTACCAATAATCACCCATGAAACTTGAAAACTGTGCAAATTATGACCCTTGCAACTGAGCGACGTACCCATACGTCGATGAGTCTAGCTGTGACAATCGTTGCAACGTACCCATACGTCGATGGGATGCCTCGGGTTAATGTAAATGATCAATAAGAACATGCTCTCTAGACTTTGATTCCATTTTACTATGAAGGACGAAATTCCAACTGGGAAAGCAAAAGGTACCATTTCATCCTAGGTTCCCTCATCGGCCTCATCTGGTGGTATCACAAGAAGAGTTTCCGACACAAGTGGCATCGATGGTGGACGACCCCACAGCGCCAGGGGGTAAGCGGCTCACCTTTACGGGACCCATGCATAATGTTGTGGACTTCCTCGCAATAAGGATTAATTTCACGTAGGTCAACACTGCTAGTCTAGTTTAACCCAGTGAGTCCAGGAATCATGTTATTACCTCCGCCAAGGAGGTTATGGTTTGGGCGGCATTGGTTTATTTGTCTGTTCGTCCGTTAGCAGGATGACTCAAAAAATTATGAACGTATTTTACTGAAAACTTTTTGGAGGGCTAGGGTATGGCCCAAGGAACATTCTATTAGATTTTCATGGTGATCCGGGTCATCAACTGGATTTAGGAATTATTTGTTTGTTTGTCCACACGATAACCCCAAATGTACTCAATGAATTTCAATGAAATTTTGTGGACGAGTGAGCCTTGGACAGAGAAAGAATTGAGTACATTTTTGGGCGGTCCCGGATCCTGCAATGCCATTGGCGGAGGTATGCACTCTCTTAATGTTTTCTACTTCTTTATGTATTTTTGTCCTCTACTGACGATTTTATTCAGCTTAGGATAGACGTTTTAAACTAGAAGTTTTAGCTCTACCCTTAAGAAGCCCGTCCAGCATCAGAGGATTTTCTTTACTTGTGTAAAATTTTAAGGTTCCAGAAAAAAAAAATAATTGAAGGCGTCACTCGGATTCAAGACAATCTAGACAATTTAGGAATGGATTTATCTGTGTTTCCGATCTTTTGTCTCCTGAAAGTCAGAAACATTTACGGATATAGCTACACTTCCATTAATGTATACAGGATTTATAGGTCTGCCGTAAATTGTGTCATTCATATATATATATTTTTTTTTTGAGTCTGAACCATACCCCTTACAAATACAACATTGCCTTACCTGAATATGATCCAAAAATATAGTGAATGAACTACAGATTTTTACAATAGTTATCTAAAGTCTGTCCTTTTAGCCTATTCTGATCATATGGTGGGGCAATGGCAGGTTGACAATAAAATAAATAAATAAATAAATAAATAAATAAATAAAACGTGAGATCGAACACCGGCTGGGAGAGGAAAGAGTTTGGGAATTCTTGGTAATGGGTCATTGTCAAGATAGGTCTGTCATTTAAAAATATTTCTACTATTATTGCCAGATGGAGAATCTCGAATCTTTTGACAATATATGTAGACCACAATTTTGTCCAGATATACGGGCCACATCTTCCCTTTGACAACAGAGAGGAAAGAATCCATGAAATGCAACACGGCCAGAGGGTCATGTGTTATTCCTAAAGGGAAGACATTCTGCCGATAGGGTTTTTAACTTTCAATTGAAATCCTCCTCACTGAAAGTCAGTGATTGAAAACCGGTGCACCTCAGGCACCGTCTCTAATTAGCCAGATCATAAGGCAGAAGTTTAGTACATCTTTGATAGCCCCAGTCATCCTTGTTGTACACGATAAAAATCAGTAGGTGGATGACCACGGAAAACATAAGGGCTCCTGGTCACTTGTGTTAAGCAGCTCTCTCTCTCTCTCTCTCTCTCTCTCTCTCTCTCTCTCTCTCTCTCTCTCTCTCTCTCTCTCTCCTGCATGTGCCTTCGTGAATTGATGGTCCTCTGGTGTCAATGAAACACTACGTCTCACATCATTCTCACCATTACCTATGTTGTGTACCTCCTGAGGAAAATAAAGGTGAATTTATTTACCTTTAACACTTTGGAAGCACATCTTCTTAAACTGATAACCTTCACTATGCCATACTGAACAGCCATGGCAATATCACAAATTCTTGTCCCATTCCACTACAGACATGGAACCAGCAACTCAAAGGGCGTGCAACACCACGGCCGGAACCACACTTACTCTGACGTGAATTGTCCGATTATGTACGTTAGGAGTAATGATGGAATAAGAACACTTGGTTTCATTGGGTCACATTTTGACCAATCTATTTTCACTGTTAGACATGATGCACGTAACAGCAAGAAACATTATGGGTGACCCAGTGATACGACGTGTTCTTAGTCCAGCATTATTCCTAACGTACATGATCAGACAATTCACGTCAGAATAAGGCTGATTCCAGTTTTGGTGTGGTGGCACCCAAACACCCATCTACTAGAACGCTTAAACAACACTTGCTACTTTCATAGAAACTTAACTGAATTATTTAATTTTCTCTCCCCCAATACATACGAAACATCTCTCCTAGATTTATTTTATATAGTAAATTAAAAAGAGACCATCCGTTAACAACAAAATAATTTCAGGTACTCGTATGTGAGACCAGATGACAGAGAGTGGGGCTCGAGGTCGAAGGATGGATCCTGGTCTGGTATGTCAGGCCAAGTATTAAGGGAGGTTAGTGTTTCAGCATATTAATACCAGCCAGTACAAATTATAATATAATCTTTTGGTACAATTGCCTTCAAAAGTTCTGTTCCTCCCCCTTTTCTTCAGTAACTCATAATTCTTAAGTAGTTTAGGTGAAATTGCATAAAGTCACAACAATTTGTCTGGTTTGTTCAACAGTTTGTTTTAATCAACAGTTTTATTTACCCTAACTAATACAGTGTTATGAGTTACAGAAAGGCAGGAAGAATGATACTTTTGGAGGGAACATTATAGTAGTCTAAAAGGCATGATGGGGTGGAAATTATTTGTTGTTCACATTCAACTAGAATCCCTATGAGATGAAGTGCAGTATATCTAGTGTCACGAGAGATGGAGATCAGTAACCCACATGTTAAAAATCTTGATTACAGTGACCTAGCCTCAGGACTCTTCACCTCTCAAAGTACGTGATGTATGGACTGATCATTACTGTTTCACACCAATTATAAACATATACAGTTGTACCCCCACTTGCACTATTTTATTAAAAACAACCCATATAGATACAAATACAGTTAGTGTCTCGAGATGCTGAGGTAGCCTGAGTTCTGTGTTCTCGCCCCCTCGCACTGAGCCAGTGTGGGGCCAGCCTCGGTTTGGAGTGTATCTATCTGTGCTATCTCTGTAAATAAATTTCCCTTATACAGCATGCAAAATTTATAGATTTCACCCAGCTACAACATGAGAGGGTTGTGGTACAAATGGGTGCAGCGGTGAGTCAGATCTCCATTTCTTATCGCTTCCCTACAGTAATTTAGTGACACAAACAAACTCATCAGTGCCGGTATTCTCTTCCACTCCAATCTATACTCCGGCCAAACGCCCTGCCGTTCATCTGCCTTATTGTGTCACCTACGTCTCCCTTGGTGTCAACTAACTACATACCGACACCGAGCTACGCATTTGTTCATCATCAACTGTGCACCTATCCAATAAGTACCTATTAAGTAACAGTTCTCACGCTCCTCCTGAGGCAATTATAATACCACCGCAATGAGCCCCACTCCGAAAACCACCCACTCCTTCTCCGATGCATCTTGCACATCGCTGACTCAGTATGCTCGCAAGCAACATTCCCACACCACGCCCTGCGATGCCAACGCCCGTTCCCTCCACCCTGGGTATGTGACCAGCCTATCAGTGACCTCTACGTCATCGCCAGCACTCTCCATTCGACATCTGGTTGGCCATACTCCAACGCTCCAGCTCGCATCTCATTGGTCGGCTTTCACTTGTGACGTCATTCCCCGCCCCCCCCCCCCGGCCGCCTCCCCTCGCTGCTACACAGACACCCTATTCAAGTAGCATCTCAAATCCTTCTCCGGCGACCCAGACCATCTCATTCAAGTAACGACTAAACTTCGTCCCCAGCGAGCCAGAACTCCTCATTCAAGTACCTTCTTAACTTTATCTGCACCGCCCAGTTCACTTCGTTCAAGTATTGTCTCAGCTAGAAGCCCCACTTCTCTTCATTCACCAAATGATGTATGTAAATATAGTTTATCCTCATCAGCCCATTACCTGACTTTCTATAGAGATTATTCTCCGGATTTTCTCTACAGATTGCATCTCATGTAAATATTCAGTTCCCTATCCTCACGTCATTATCATCCTCACCGACTACATTTATAACTCATCACACACTTCACACCTTATTTATTTACACCCGACCCCATTCATCTTCATTCATTTTCACTTCCATTGTGTATATAAGTCCTCATTACCGTTGTGAATATTGCCTCTTCCCTCATCTTCACATTGTCAGTATACACATTTTCATTCTCATACCTCCTACTAAATTTCACCACACTACATGTCATATTTCCAATATAATGAGCTTTCTCCCATCCGCCATTGGCAACAAACTAGAAGTGAGCGACTAGGTACCGCTGATGACGATTCAGTGACTCATCTCTGCAGTGGTCGATCGTACCAAAAACATACTTCATCAACTCAGACAACTCTCACAGCGGACCACTCGCATCCCACTCTCACGCCCACAATCACCACCACTATTACTACTCCTTCTACTCTAAACAACCCAGATATTTTAAATTCAGATTACATAAATCCAGATACTAACACTACTTTCTCTCCCTCTCTACCAGCTACTTCAGTAACTTCCACATGTTCGCAAACTCACACTCTTCCAACCATGGCTACTACACCCCATCCCTCACAGGCCATCTATTTAGACGATACAAACCGCCCAAAATTTACGGGCGAGGACTCAACCTGGTCAGTCTACGACTTCCTCAGAGAGGTCGAAACGGACATTCACAATCAGCGAATAACAGATGAACCCCTCAAAGTCCCTTACCTTATGGGTCAGTTACACCAAGGCAAATCGGAAATAAGGGCCGCGATCCGTGCAGGTCATTTTTAAGACATTAAAGCATTTGATGACTTCCGACAGCAACTAATACATCTCTGTTGCCAGCATTCAAATGCTGCATCTCTCATTGGTTTAACTAATCTTCTCACCCAGATGGAGGAGGACATGAAAGTCCCAGCTCAAAATGCCAAATTATTGGAGGCTGCGGCCGCCATGAAGGCCACTAGTTCTGAGATGCGACAGCTGTTGCTAGGCACAAAATGGGTAGAAACCATTAATGGAACTCACATGCTTTCACTAAAAAACTTTGGGGATTTGCTAGGTTACCTGAGATTTTTACATTGGCTAGATCCCAGACAGGTTTGAGTCCAGGAGATAACTGTTCAGGTCTACAAGACAATTCAAGAATGAACAAGCTCAAACAGCACTCGTCAGGCCACAAATCGCTCCTCGGTCTAGCAGGTCTACCACACCTCTACCACTTCATCAGGCTACTCGCGTTCACGTCCCACTACACGGGGAAAACCTAACACTAACCGTTCTCTTTCATGGCACCGATCACCAACCGCCGGTTGTGATCAGTCTAATGTCCGACGGAGAAAACAATCCTCGGTTGTGTGCTAGCACTGTCGTAACACCAGGCATCGAGAATCCAGTTGTGACCATAAACGAACACGACATCACTCACAAGGCAGACAGCGTACGCCTTCGCGATCGCGTCATCCTAACTGCAAGTATTATAAGAACAGTATGGCTCACACTACTGAAGAATGTCGTTACCTAAACAGCCGCCAGTCGGGGGAAGTGAAGCGCCTTTATTGGAACAATATAACGTAGCACCAAAAAATCAACTCCCCATTTGCCAAGTAGGGCCTATAAGTTCCTCAGTCTTAGTCATTCTAGGATGGAGTGATGACATACAAACACCGTTCTTCATGGACACAGGATCTATGGTCAGTTTTATCTCTGATACCTCACTAAACATCATTAGGGGAACAAACAAAAAGGTCAGCTTCCTTGAGCCACCTGACATTCGCCTATGCAGTGTAGATGGCTCAGAGTTTAAGGTCAAGGGAACAGTCACTTTAGAGGTACAACTAGATAGAGCCTTGATCCCTTTCACACTAGAATTTCATGTTACTAACGACCTCAGATATCCATCAAATGCCCTTATTGGTTTACCCACCATGGCACAATACTCCATAGCACTATTACCTGCTTGTGGTAGTATAGACATTCATGGGTTCCCAATATATAGCATGGAATGTCCTCCTCCTGTATTCACTCAAATAAACTTAGTCATTCAGTTCCCCCTGAACCCAACACTGCCTAAGAGTACAGAGCAATACTCACCATCATCATCATCTGTGTCACGAATTTTCTACATCGTAAAATCATGTTAAGTAAATTGTGACATCGAGTGATTTTGAGGGAGGAACGAATTATTATGAAATGTACAATGTTTCGCTCGTTCTCTCAAACCGTCCGCTCGCGTGCTTGTATTCGCATCAAGTTGTCAAAACTTTCGTCATTCTTCCGCGAGTGATTGTTTTTATGTGCGGGTGGCGCGTTCCTCTGAGCGATAATTTTTGATAATTTTTGAATTATCGGTCCCGCTCTGAGCCGTTAAACGCCGGCCGCGCCCCTTCCCACGCTCTTCGTGCCGTGTATTCAAATCAGAGCTCAGTCTGTCTTTAGCCACGGAATGAGCGGGTTGTGCCCATACGAAAGCTTGAGTGATCGTTTTTCTTAGCGATTTCAGATTTCAGCTTGTATCGGCGTGTGTTCCCAAGCTCCCACCAATCCTTGGTGATCGACTACAGCACAGTCTCATCCATACCAATTAGTATTTTCTTTTGTTTTCCTAGGGTTAAGTTTTTGAGATATTTAGCTGTCTGTCTGAGTGTCTGAGTGAGTGCATTTCCCTTCTTTGATTTGAATTGGAGTCATGTAACGTAAATTTATTTGCTTGTATTTAATAAATTTACAGTTCGTTTCTTGAGCTTTGTTAAATGTAACAGTCGTGTTTAATTTTCCCACTTATTTAATATAGTTTTGCTACTCCACGTTAGCACAACTCTTTGTATTAAATAATGACTGGTACTTAAACCAGCTTTTGCATTAATCCTTAAATCCGTTGTGCCTAGCTAGGAGTTTGGCTCAGCCAAGATCCTGTTTAACTTTATTATTATTATTTTTGAATGTTAAGGGGAAAAATTAACTTTCTCAGAGGCCAACGGTACAATATTACAGCCTACTTGAGCGTCTAGTCTCTGCTGTGTACCGTTGATAAAGTCTATAAATTCTCGACTCTAGAGAATTGGCGAAGTAAGCCTGCATAAAGTGAAATCGCTATTTGATTTCACGAGTCTATTCTCTCGTAGTAAATGACTCGATAGTCATTCTTAGCACACATAGCTATATATTGTATACTCGAATTATACAATATCACATTATCCTCGTGAATTATCACATTATCTTTTTGAAATACCTAAATTTCCCCTGACAATCTGAGAGTAAAGAGATAAATCCACCACTGTCTGAGAGCAAGGATGTAAATTCCTCAACACCTGATGATACATCCTCTAAGCACTCAGTAATGGATGTTACAAACCTCTCTAACGACAGCACTATAGCCGATTCAGACACGTCTCAGTTAGCTACCTCACAGAGTTTGAATGATATTCTCAAACACGCAGAGACGAGGCGTGCAGTAACAAATATGTGCACAATTTTGTTACCACATGAGTTTACCAAGGTCTCTGTTCGTGTTGTAGGTGCGAAAGAAGGAGTGGATGTACTAACATTACCTGAGACATGTGTGAATGGCTTAACTTATGAGTCGGCATGGTGTACTGTGTTGGAGGACAACTTATGTTATCTGTACTTGCTAAATGCCACTAATGCTTCACTGAAGTTTAAAAGTGTTGTAAAGATTGGAGAATTCCTGGTGTACCCAGCGGCCAGGATGCATTCTCCATACCTACTGCAGACGATGATGATAGTGATCCGATTGGTGTCTATGCCATTAACTCTAAGGGATCTGCTCTGTCTCTTTAACTTGACCTGATCTCAAGTCTGACTTGTAAAGATTTCCCACAACATAAAGACCAGTTAATCAGTCTGTTACAGTCTTACCGAAATGTTGTAGCCATACCCGGAGGACAGATTCATCAAACATCACATAGAACTAGTACCAGGTATCGATTGCCTCACAGCTTGAGAAAACAGACAACTGAGATAGTACAGAAAATGTTAGATTAGGACATTATTGAACCCTCTGTCAGTCCATGGAATAGCCCACTTTTCTTAGTCCCAAAGAAGGGTGGCCACTTTAGACCAGTAGTGGACTACCGAAGAGTAAATTCTGTAACCGTACCAGATCATTTCCCATTGCCCGTTCTCAAAGATTTGCTAATGTCACTTGGTGAAAACAAAGTAGTCTTTACATCCCTAGACCTACTCAGTGGCTACTGGCAAGTAGAAATGGAGGAATCATCTCGCCCTATTACAGCCTTCAGCTCCCCTTCCGGAGACTTCTTTTCGGCTTAAGGAATGCCCCTTCAGTATTCATGCGACTTATCCATTCAGTCTTTAGTGGCATGATGGGCCACTCTCTTTTTGCTTATCTAGATGACATAATTGTTGTGAGTAAATCAATCCCTGAACATTCTGTCAAGCTTCAACAAGTATTTGAGCACCTTCAGGTAGCTGGCTTGAAAATCTATCTATCTACCTATCTATTGCCAGACGCCTCAATCCCGCACGGGGTAGAAACAAACAAATCGCCTCCATGTCGCTCTGTCCCTCGCCATTTCACTATCCCGCTCCAAACTCACACACCCCTCTCTTATGTACCTCTCCACTCCATCCCTCCATCTCATCCTCGGCCTCCCCCTCCCTCTCCTCCCCTCCACCTCACTCGCATACACTCTCCTCGTCAGTCTTTCACTCTCCATCCTCTCCACATGCCCAAACCACCTTAACGTGTTTTTCCTAACGCTTCCTATCACGTCCACATCCACACCACAACGCTCCTTCACTTCCCCATTTGTTAGTCTGTCTCTCCATGTGACTCCACATGTTCCTCTCAAATTACTCATTTCCACTGCTCTCACTCTTGACTTCTGTCCTTCCAACAGGGTCCAAGCTTCACTTCCATATGTTAGAGATGGTATCACAATACTGTCATGTAACAACTTTTTCACTTCCATGCTCACTTCCCTGTTTCTTATCACCTCTTTCAACGAACCAGTAACCTTCCTTCCCTGCTGCACCCTTTCGAGGACTTCACCCTCCAGACTTCCATCCTTACTCATCACACTACCCAAGTACTTAAATGCACTCACATTCTCCATACCCTTTCCATCCAGTCTCACAGCACATTCACTGGCATCACTTCTCTCGAAGACCATCACTTTACTCTTCCCTACATTCACCTTTAGATTCCGTTTCTTACACACTTTTCCAAACTCATCTACCAAGCCCTGCAGCTCCCCTTCATCTTCACTCAACAACACAGTATCATCTGCAAACAACAGTACAGGGAGTTTCCAAACACTGCCCTCTCTCACTAGGGCATCCACTGCCTGACCTTGTATCTCTTTTATAACCCCATCCATGTACAGATTGAACAATCATGGTGACATGACACATCCTTGAAAATCAACCTCAGTAAATGTGACTTCCTAAGGAAGAAAATCAACTTCCTAGGGCATGTAGTATATGCAAAAAGTATTCATACCAATGAAGACAAAACTAAGGCGATCATCATCAATTTCCCACAACCTACCAGTACGGATGCCGTAAAGAATTTTCTGGGACCGAGTGGTACTATCGCAGCTTCATTAAGGGTTATGCAAAGATGGTCGCTCCTCTGACTCACTCAAGAAAAATGTACCTTTCGTATGGACTAAAGAACAGTCACAAGCCATCCAAACACTCAGAACAGCTCCTATAAATGCCCCAGTTTTAGCATTTCCTGATTATACAAAACCCTTTCTTCTATGCACAGATGCCTCAGGTGCAGGACTTGGTGCAGTTTTGATGCAACTTGATCAAACATCAAGGAAACGTGTAATAGCGTATGCTACTTGAGCTCTTACTTCCGCTGAGCGTAATTACAGTGTCACAAATCTGGAAGCTTTAGCAGTGGTCTGGCCCTTGAAACATTTCAGAGATATACTCGTAGTATATGGTTACCCAGTGCGTATCCAGACAGACCACCTCCCTCTATGTGATTTGTTCAGAGGACGAAACGCCACAGATAATTTAGCTAGATGGTCGGTCACCATCCAGGACTTCAATTCAACTTTTCTGTATGTCCCAGGAAAATCGAATGGAGTTGCAGACGCACTCTCACGCAATGTAGGCTAGCAGTGGCTGTTACATCACTGCAGCCAAATGAAACTGAGAACACCACTCTAACACCCGAAATTGTTCAAAATTCTCAGCGCAAGGATCCTGTGGTCCAGAATAATTTATTTCCTGGAATCGGGAGATACCTGGACCTTACCTACTCTGCCAGTACCAATAGATGAGTTCATGCTAAAACATGATATACAGAAATCATTACTTACAGGGAAGGACTTGCCCAAGATAGAAGTACACCAACTGGTTGTCCCTACTGATCTAATATCAGTGGTCCTTCAAATAGTTCATGATACACCTCACGCATCCCATCCGAGTAAAGATTGATGCTTGCGACAAGCACGTCTCGGATACTATTGGCCAACTATGCACCGTGATATTAATGCACACTGTGACTCTGTGACTCTTGTATTTCATACGACCGCCACAAAGGATCAACCGGGTTACCTGTACCACTCTTACAATACCCAATCCCGTCACGCCCATATGAAACAGTCTCCATTGACCTTCTCAAAATCCCTCTTACAGAATCAGGCACTGAGTATTTTTTTGTAGCAGTCGACAACTTCTCGTGTTACCGTACTGTGTCCTGGTGCCCCTCTCAGATAAGACTGCGAAGAGTGTTGCACGTGCCTTTGTGGACCATGTAATTTATCCATTCACTGCCCCACCTACCATTATCACAGCTAATGGCACTGAGTTTAACAACAGTATCCTGGATGAAGTCTGTCAACAGCACAAAATCAATAAATGCAATGTCGTTCCTAACCATCCAGCTTCCAGTGGCCTTGTAGAGCGCCATAATCAAAAGATTTTAGAGTGTCTCAGACATCTAGGCTCCCATATTCCCTCCTGTGATGAATGGATATCCCAAGCCGCAACCTCCCTCAACAGTTCCATCAATGGATCCATTGGTGAGTCTCCTTTCTTTGTCCTATTTGGATTTGATAAAGACCTACCCTATTCCCTTTTATCCCCAAAGCCAGACCCCATCTATAACATGGATAACTATGTGAAAGTGAAAATGGCAAACTTCCAGACAATCCATCAGTATGTAAAAGCAAATCTGGCTTCATCTCAGGAGGACATGTTGCAGCGCCAGCATAAGTCTGCCTCACCTATCAGTATACGTTGGAGATCTAGTCTTTGCTCGTTCCTTTACGCGCACCTCTATATTGGATGACAAATTAACAGGCCCCCACCGCGTGATCACTCAAAAGGGTAACAAATTTCAAATACAAGAATTGTCAACTAAAGATACCAAATGGGTACATGCAGACGATCTAAAGCGTGCACAACAACGCCTGCTGTTGGAAGAGTCCTTTGCACAACCTACTGCTACTCCTTCTCCACCTATCCCTCAGTCTGACCCTTCTCCACCTACATCTCTTCATTCATCAACCAATCAGTGTTTCTCCAAGATCTCTTCCATAAATTTAACCTCATTTTTTTCGTACGAAGTTAGCGTCTACCTGCTGGCAGTGCTGACCCTCATAGGGTCCGGGTTGGGTGATGACAATGGTGGAGTACATCCTGGGGCTTTGGTCGGCTCGGGAGGTGCGGTAATGGTGGTAGAGGATGTAGTCTTGCACTCCTGGCCGACGTAGCCATCGCCTTCCCTCACTTCGCACACCAGTTGGACAAAATCGAGACCCAACTCTCAGCCACCATGGGGAAACACAATCCGGATCAATTTTGGTACCATCTTTATCTTCCAGTCTCTTGGCAGTTGCAATACATCAAATTCTCTCTTTGACTTTGGAGGTGAAATTCTTAGTGGTTTATTTGGCGTGGCTATAGCTCGTGACATTTCTGGCTTCAATCTGACTTATGAGGGGCGTTCATACAGTCCACAGCCCGACTATGAAACTGCACAAAAGTATGTAAATTGTTATGATGTGGACAAGGTTTAATCATTCAAACGTTCAGTGGTATAATTCCTAATTAATTGAGTTTATTGTTTCCCTCAGATTGGACGTCCATTTGCCAGTGACACGATAGATGTCAGCAATGGATGAAATTCAGCAGCATTCAGTTATTTATTTCATGGTGCTGCAGAAAAAGGCGCCAAAGGTTATCCACGAGGAATTGATTGCGACATTGGATGACAATGCTCTTGCATATGCAACAGTAAAAAAGTAGGCAGCTCTCTTCAAAGCTGGTCGAGAAAGCGTTGAAGGTGATCCACGCAGTGGTCTGGCATCGACTGCAGTGACTGAGGAAAATGTTAACTCTGTGGAGAAAATTGTGATGGAGGATATGCCTATGTCTCTCAGACACATTGCTGCTGAAGTGAGGTTGTCTGTGGGGTCCACTGAATCCATCCTTCATGATCGCCTCAACATGTCCAAGGTGTCAGTGCGATGGGCCCCCGTTTGGTGTCTCCTGAGCAGAAGCGTGTTCGCATGGAGACATCACGCGAAATTTTGAGCTTCTTCAGCGTCGACCGCGATGCCTTCTTGGGTCGACCTGTTACCCAAGATGAAACCTGGGTCCCTCACTTCGATCCAGAAAGCAAGGCCGAGTCCTGCCAGTGGAAGTATCCAGAGTCTCCAGCACCAAAGAAGTGGAAGGTCACGAAATCAGTTGGAATTCAATTGGTGGACTCTCTCAAGCAGGGATGCACAATCAATGGTGATTACTATGCATCTCTTTTGGGGGAACTCCTGGCCGCCATCATCCAGAAAAGGCGAGCTGTTTTGGCACACACTATTTCATTCAGTAGAAAATTCCACTGATCAGTTGCCCTATTTGGGAACCCAAATTTCCTTACGTCTTTATCACCTATCTTTTATGCAGTTATTTGCAATGTACTCTTGCTGATGTTTCCCCGTAGGTTATATACTCATTTTTGTCTATTTTCTTTTCTCTGATATGCATTTACATAGCATAATCATGTCTCTTCTTTTCCTTTTCTCCTGCAGTGTTGGCAGATTCAGTTTTTCTAGTCTTTCATTGTAGCCTAGATTCCTTAAGCTTGGTACCCATCTTGTAGCGGCCCTCTGAACTTTTTCAATCGTATCTATGTGTATCCTGAGATGAGGATTCCAGACTACTGATGCATACTCCAGGGTTGATCTGATGAATGGTACTATTATCTTTCCCAGCATGTCTTCATTTATGTGAATGCTGTTCTCATATCTGAAAGCAGTGTATACATGTTTCGTATCTTCTCACTGATGTGGTCAGCCGGTGATTGTCTGTTACTGATAATCACATCTAGGTCTCTCCCACTTTCTGATATGTGTAAGGTTTTACCTCCTAACTTATAATTCCAATATGGTCTTATTCCACTTTTACCAAACTTGATTACATGATACTTGTCCACACTGAATTCAATTTGCCATGTATTATCCATTCATGTACAGTCGACAGCAGAAGTTCGTCCCTCACAGCATGCGTGATATGAGCCTGTTGATCTGGTAACACTGCATGAGATATAGTTGACAGGTATGGTTTAAATGGCTAATATTAAAGACATGTGTTCGGAGATAAGTAAGAACATATCCCCTAATGATAATATTAATTTGCTGCAGGTGGGATAATAACGTTACTGTGAAATGTATGACATTGGTGTATGAAGATTCTCTGTTACGGACACAGATGCACATGAGTCCTGATGTTGCCAGCAAGCATTATGTGAAATATTATAGAAAGATTGCAGTCCTAAAGGTGAGGTTGCAAGAAAACATAAAAATTACGATATCAGTTACACACTAAACAAACATAGAAACTGACAATGCGTGTTTCTCGAGTAAATGGTTTTGTTTTACAAGTTAAATCACTTCTCTTCCTGACCTCTCTCCCCACCCGTCTCTCTTCTTCCCAGTCACGCTCTGCCATCATCCACGTTTTATTGCTAATACTGAAAATAGTAGGTCTGTAGGGAGAGTGTGGAAAGTAATCAATATAAATGTGATGAATAAGCTTCTTTTTCTCCTCTATCGCTATGAAGTTTCATCTGTGACTTGAAATATTAATGTTAGTAATATGAATAAATCGTCACTGTGGTGGTTAGGAGACATTACTTGTCACCATTTATATAACACTTATACAACCGTCGTTTTTACCCACTCGCCATATCCTTCCCTCCCCCTTCCACTGTCTTCATCACTCCCCCTTCCCTCCGCCCCTTCTACCAGTACCCCTTGTTTCTAGCTTGCAACACTCCGAACCTTTCCCCACAGTTTTATTGCATTGACCCTACCCGACTTCTCTCCCATGTCATTGGTAATGTGTGTTTTCACTCCCTTCTCTCATGTCTGTCCCG
>JAGKTI010013121.1:0-11840 GCA_018397915.1 Birgus latro
ACACACACACACACACACACACACACACACACACACACAAGATCTTCATACGGTTTTTATAAGGCATAGAAAAGGGTCGTATGGCAGGGGTCATATTACTGGGATTTCATTTAGATACTGTATACTGAAAGGATTAATGAAGGCTTTAACCAATCCCACCTGCTCGAAAAATCTATTCTTCGGTAAATTAAACCGTCTGACGCTAGCAACAGTGCAATGAAATATACCATTAGAGTGAAAAGGTTAATACCACAGTTTACATTTGCTTGAAGAATTTTTTTTAGCTAGGTGTGAAAACTTTAGTGTACATTTAATCTCTTCACTGAGATGAAGTGTTTTTGTAGTTTTTCCGTACTGCTAACAAACTTGTTTATATAAAGGAAAGCAAACATGAACAACCTTGTGTTTTCAGACGTGTTTGTTATCGGACAGGTTATAATTGAAGCGTCTATTCTATGAGTTAAAGAAAAAGGTCTCATTACTTGTCAGCAGTAGGAGACTCCCGAGCACCTTCTTACCAGTTTTGTTTCTGCAAATAGAAATTATAATTTTCTTGTCTGTTATCTTTATCCTTTGTACATCGACAGAGACTGCATTAATACCACACAGGAAATTATTAGCGTGCTGTATGTAGAAAAAATTGTAGTAAGTCCTAGGAAGCCTCCTTAAAAGCGGTGATGCGAGTCAAGAATGGTGATGTACGAATGCTCCCCCACCCACCACCCCCTCCACCGGATAGGAAAGCGCCTTGGCAGCGAAGGGGTTAAGGAGGGCTGCATTTAATCCACTTCGAAAATTCTCTTTTAAAGTGGATAGAACCTACAGGAAAGAGCACTAACAATATACAACAACTTACATAAATGAGGTCTCGGGCTCAAGGAGTAAATTGGTATCCTCTCCATAGTTGCTTTGGAAAATGTGACATTTGTTACTCGTTCTCTTATTTCCGTTCTCTGTACCATTTTTGCACTTTTTCTTATCCAGGAAAGCCTAGGTTAGGTTAAGTTTTTCTTAGTATCAGGTTAGGTTAGTTTGTTAGTCATTTAGGTTACTCTCTTAGGTTAGGTTAGGTCAGAATACTGTAGTTTTTGTTAGGTTAGACTTTTAAAAAATAAATGATGATCATCCCGTAAAAATCATACTTAGATCGTTGTGCAAAAATGGTATACAAAACAGAAATCAGCTTCTCGGTCAGGTATAGATACGCCCGCACGCACATATGATGACGCAATTTAGTGGAGACATTAGAAACAACGTCCATCGACCTCTTCATTACAAACCCATCCTTCATCATACAAAACTTTCGATTCTTACGAGATTTTCATAAACATGAGGGGAGACCTGTGGCAAAAAGGAGGTAAATTTGGAGTCATCATTTTAATTTTAATATATCATCTGTAGACATTTGTTACCTTAATTTCGATAAAAGGAAAGCATCTGGTAGTGAGGGGATTAAAGAAGAATGAATCATTTTTTTTTACCCTAATTTCTGGTCGTGAAAGGATTACAGAAGAATGAATCCAGCACCACCAGTTCGAAAAGTTTCCCCTAAGCCTAAAGAAGTTACACTGAGTTAGTACGAATGAAATCAAAACGTCCTTGAGCTAAAGTGGCTGATAAACTTATTCCCCCCTCTTCTCTTCACCTCTTCACCCCAAGTTTTTGATGTCCACGTTTATCAGGTTACAGTCTGTTCCATCTCTTACCTTAGCGTCCCTGCCACTCACCTGCCTCCACTCGTTATTTACTCGATGACTGTAGTGTGATGCTCATTTTCCTTTATCCTGTTTTTTTTTTTTTTTATAACACGTGCGCCCTCATTTTCTTTTTCTTTTTTTTTATCTTTTGTGTTTGGTGCATGTTCTCCCACTTTTATGTAAATTTCGTCACTAATACAGGTTTTTAAGCTACAAGAACTCCAAATTTTAACTTATATTTGGTGGGAAATTATTTTTTAAAAGTTTGTTATGGTTAGCTTAGAGTAGGTTTCGGTAGTTAGTAATAATAATTTAGTTAATAATAATAACAAATAATATTTAAGAATAACATTCATCTTGCTCCATGCGTAGATAAATACAGTTGTGGTGGATAATGGAAGCGTGCCACCCTCAAACCACGTTCCTTTCCTGACAGAAATCCACTCGTTACAGCAGCGTGTAGAAGCACCGCCACTGAGCAGACTCACCACTAATGCTTATGTTCAGCGAATGCTTACGGCGGCATGACTTTGATTTTGGATCTTTCGTGCTTATACTTAAAATATTATTACCAGCCGCGATAGCGAAGCTAGTTTTGTTTTCAGTTTGCCTGTCTGTGTATCTGTTAGCACGATAACTCCGCAACCGCCCAAGATATCATCACAAAAGTTTACAGGTGTGTAATAGGGATGAAAATCTCCTACGAGTTCGAAATTGGTGAAAGTAGGTTAAGCTCTGTGTGTCTGTTAACATGATAAGTTCGCAACCGCTCAAGATATCATCACAAAATTCCAACGAGTTCGGAACTGGTGAAAGTAGGTCACAGTCAAGGTCAGATTCCGAGCCGCGCCAGATATGTATCCTTTCGCGGCTGATGTGAGGGCCACTAGATTGTTATTATTATTAACTAACCTAATCAGGTTAGGTTAGGGACTAGTCCCCCTCAGCCTAACCTAACCTACTATATCTGCCCACAAAAGGGGGCAAGTTACCCGTTAAATTAGGTTTCTTTACTTGTACGGGGATAGCTGACTCGACCGTGACGGCACGCGCCCCCAACACCCACCACTCACTGCGTGCGCTGATTGGTTCTAATTTCCCTGAGTGCTGAATAGCAATAAACATCGGGAATATGAGTCCGGCTCGGATATAAACGTGACAGTCCGCTCCCTGACGTCCAGCAGCCTCCCGATGTGTCGCATATTTTTACATGTTATCACTTGGCCGCTAATACTCATTTCTGTATTGACTATATGCTATAGATTTCTTGGTCAGGAATAGTGTGATGGTAATAGCGGGAGTGTTTTTATGGCACGTCGGTGGATCTAGTCCGATCAAAAAATTGTGTTTTAACTAAGATCATATAATCACATTTGTCGCGCCCCCCCTGAATACAACAATGATATTTACCCCGAGAATATTATCCTCCCTTATTTATTACTTTGGTAGCGTGAAACAATAGACACTGGCATGCGCGAATTCGATGTTCACTATTCATATATACTCAGAACTGGGAACTGGAAGAAATGAAAATGATATGGTTTTTCTAGGTTTTAATTATCAAAATAATATCTACAATATATATTTACACACATGAAAATCATGAGGTATTTTTCCACCTCATTTCACTTCACTTAAATGTTCCGAGCTGGATACCGTTTATTATCCCCGCACTTAATCATCTACACTTAATTCACTTAAGTACTAACACTGTATTAATTAAAGCACTCTTTTATTCCGGGCTTTAAAGTCAACCTTATATATTTAATCCTTTAAATACACACTAGTACTGTTATAACTAAAGCACTCTCTTTTGTTCAATTATTTAGATTATGTTACACTGTTACATTAGTATCTTATAACTTAATACAATAAACATATTTAAATATTAAAATCTTCTCTCCTTCCGTTTCTTGCTAAGTACTAGGAGCCTCTCTACAAGTCCCGACGACAAACAAATATTAGCACTTCACAAGTTGTACCCGCGATTACACTAGCTTGTACTTCTACTTACTGTTAACAGAAATATCCTCATTGTCGTCCTTGGAACTACTACTTCCTCACGCTCGCAGCAAACTTCCTTTCGGCTTCACAGTTACGGCCTTCGTGACGTCTCCGCTGCCCCGGGCTCACGTCTCCTCGCCACGACGTTAGCTCGACCTCTGATACTGCACTGCCCCACACTACCCCTGTCCTGGCCTCGAGGGCTGCCAATGTTCACCAGCAGGTCACATGGTTGCGAGGTGGGTGATGGCTTCACCCACTCATCCACCACCTTCATCCACACGTCATCCGGGCGTCATCCATCGAAGAGGCTTGAGCAAATGCAGAAGTCAGCATGGGATGCAAAGGTCAGCATGTTTCCCACGCCCTGCCTGACCTCTACCCTGACACCACTCCTCTTACTCTCTTTCTCTCTCCTACTTTCTCTTCAGCTTTCACTTACTTTCTCTCAACCTTCCTTCGTTTACTCCACCTCCCTGTACCTATTGTCCGCAGCTATATGTGGAGCTAACATCAGGCTCCCTGTTCTTTCTCTTCTGTCCTTGTGTCACCCTAAACTCACGTCCAGCAGGTGTACTTGTATCCACACCTGTTACAGCTGTGTGTCTGCTTACATCTGCCTGAGGAGAGCCATGTCGGCTTCCCGACACATTGTACCCTGCCCCCAGCCTGGGATCGATCTCGTGCCTTTTCAAAGAGCAGATTCATTTCACCACCACTTCCCACTGACCACCACCTACTCCATTGTGGGGTGTTCAGAATAAAAAAAAAACATATAAATAGAAACGTGAATGAAAAGGAAGTAGCAACTGATATGAACACAGTGCAGTGGAGACGTCATTGCCAATAAACAAGAAGTAAAGAGATTTAGAACGATTGTTGGTTGTGTACAATGTTTGGTTAGGCCTAATAATGGTATGTTTGGTGTTGCTTGATTATCGGGACAGATTATAATTGGATAGAGCAGTAGAAGCAAACTGAAAACAAAGAGCGGAAGTGTGATAGGTGGATATAAGGCGAAAAGAAAAAAAAGAAAAAAGAATATTAGGGCCCCCCCTGAAGGAAAGAATCACACCAGCCGCTAGCCGATGCATATCTAGCGCGGCTAGAAATATGACCTTGACCTTGCTCCACTTTCACTAGTTTCTAACTCGTAGGAGATTTTCATCCCTAAAAAAAAAAAATGTGATGATATCTTGAGCGGTTGCGAAGTTATCGTGGTAACAGACACACATACTTGACCTACTTTCACCAATTTCGAACTCGTTATGATGTATTAAGCGGTTGCGAAGTTATCGTGCTAACAGACACACAGACAGGCAGACAAACAAAACAATACCAGTTTCGCTATCGCGGTTGGTAATTCAAAGTTTAGAAGGATAATGAACCCTGACTTTCAATACGGAGTAGCAAACAGCTTTGTAGTGGGGAGCAAAAACGTAGGGAATAATGCGTCCGAGAAAACAGGTCAACTATGAGGGAAGAAAAGTGATGAATGCTCCGCCCCCTCAAAAAAAAAAAAAAAAAAAAAAAGAGCTAAGTGAGAGACATGATGGAAAGATTATCTGGGGAAAAAAATTGAGGGAAGAGAATAACGAGACAGAAGCTTTGGTTAATATAGTTTTGAAAATAACCTTGCGCCCACGAAGGTATCAGTGCGAAATCTGATGGAAGTTATGTGAAAGTTAAAAAAGGGAAAGGCATCAATTAACTCATTATCCTGAGATATATTTAGTAGCTGTAAAATGTTAAGGGCAAGATGCAGTCAAGTGTTCATGGGATTATACCATAGAGCCCATCCCTCACATCAGCGAACAATCAAATGATACGTGTTTATTAGCCACAGACCACCACCTCACTTAGCCGGAAAACAGGGGATAAAAAAGACCCCACAAAATGTCCTTAGCCGATCTTCATTTAGATAAAATATGCTCAGTAATTTATTAAAAGTTCTAATAATCCCAGCAACACCTGACCACAGTACAGGAATACCCCTAGAGTACCTTGAATCCACAACACCCAGCCTCCTCACAAATATCTGTAATTATTTTTTGATGTATTAGTATTCAGTAAATGCTCATATGAAAGAAAAATATCATACAGAGGCAATTCATTACACAGGAGACGAGACAAGCGAACATTCGGATGTGATAGATGTTATGTCACGGGTCAGGTGTGGTTATTAGTAAAAAGAGTGATAATGAGTGGAGGAGAGGAACGAAATATTTCGTGTTTGCTAATTTAAGACTATGTGAATAAGATATATACCTGAATGACCGAAACTGATGATAATGACTGTTTTTCGCACTGCAATAAGAAGGGTATGGACGAAAAGTGCAGCTTCTAAAAAGAATTAGGCAGAGTAATGGGGCAAATGTCAACATGTTGCAGAATATTTGTGATGGACGATCTATATATTAAAATATTTACAGATACTACGAATAATGTCATGGAAACTAATTTGATCTGCCACGGGAAACTGATAATGGATATCTAGTGAAAGACATGTGTCTGGAAATAAATCTTTTTTTTTCTGTGCAGAAAATTCACCCATTAGAGATGTGGAGGTGTGTACCGACACAAGATACTGGAAGAGTCAGGCGAACAGTTAAATAAGATTCAGTTATCACAGACTTGTGGGCTGATGTTTTTGGGGAATGTAATAAAGAAGCTGAAAACGTATTATTCAGAGTATTATCTAACCAAAGGACTGCAATATATAACATGAAATTCTGATACAGGGAAGAAAAGGTTGAACAGAAAGTGTCAAAAAGAATAAGAAGAGAGTGACTAAAAAAAAGAAACTGATTACTGAGGGGTATGAACAGAATAAAAATGACGAAGTGACCTGAGCGGAACCGTATCAAAAAACAAAAAAAAACGCGAAAAACGAAGAAGAAAACTATGCACTATGGTGAGTGAATGTGTGAGAAAGGAGGGAAATGAAGTTGAGGTAACCAGACTGTTAAATGAATAACAACACTTTATGGATTATCAGTGCAAGAAAGTATATAAGCTTAGGGTTGCCCCTGCGTTCCTTTTACCGAACTCAGCAGCAGCAGTAGTAGTAGTAGTAGTAGTAGTAAATGTAGTAGCAGTGGTAGTAGTAGTACTTATTATAATAATTATTATTATTGTTGTTGCTTTGTTGTTTTGTTTTTGTTCTTGTTGTTAGATCCTTATACTCACTTGTCCTATTCATCAGTTCGTATTCTCGTCAGCTTCGAAGGATTTCTGTTGCTTTTTCTCTAGCAAGATAGTTTACACAGTGCACAGTTTAGTCCTCCTCTATTATTCATGTTTTTTTAATATCGGCATACACTGCATAAATGACATACAGAAACATATTAGCATGCCTGGTATAGAATTAAATTGATAATGGAGAGGTGCTCGGGACCCTCTTTAACCTACGAGAATAGGGACCTATGATTCTGCTATAATCATCCATGTGTAGTGGAATGGGTTGCCTATGCTAAGTGTTTATTCTGCATTTTACTCTTTGTATTTTTGAGGGGGTTGTTAAGCAATAATTTCATGATTACTGAATTGTAATGTGCAACTTATTTGAGAGAACAGAAAGCGAACTGCATGACTGTCGTAATTAGAGTCGGCGTATGGATTTCTCAAAATGGTTAAATTATTTGACGATGAAAGTACTTGGCACGCTCAGAAGTTAAGCAATTTCTGAGTTTTCTCCTCCGTTCTGTACAGCCATTACTGAAGATAATTATATGAAACTTACAAAGATAGAAAGCAAAAGAAAATCATGAGGAGAGAACAAAAGAATATCGCATACGAGTAATACTACTAATGAAAAAGCTTCAGAGGGGTTCAAAGAACAATTGTCTTACACTCGATACTGTTTTTATGCATATTGCTTCTCAATTGCTATTTCAGAGACAACGATTTTCCTCCTTTTTTAAACATTTGTGTGCTAGCAACCTTATCCCAACTGCTACTTAATGACAGCAGTAAGTCCTTCACCGCAGCATTTCTTCAGACAGGTTAGTATCGTACTGGACAACCTCTTGGCAACAGCAAAGGTATTTTTGTGTCACGTCAGAGATTGTAGATCAATAGTGAAACTAAGAACACCATTTACAAAATATATTTTTTCATGGAGCAAAATAGTAATCGGGTTTGGCAACTTCTCATCAAAAGGTGCTTGCGTTCTTACATGAAATTAATTTTGCGGTGTATTATAACTGAACTCGTTTCAGTAAAGTTACACTAGAGTTATATCTGTTTGGTCAGCAAGCAATGAGGTATAAGCTATCCCAATTCATGATACCTTTGAGTGGAGATTCTTGATTAAAAAAAAAAAAAAGTACATTACATAACCTACTGGACTGGGTACGACTCTAAGACTGTTGTTATGAGTATCTCCATTTGTGGCCCACCGTACTCCTGTCTGTCAGGTCAGACACTGTTCTGCTACTGGTAACATGTAATTAAGTACTACCTGTTGCATGGTCGAATCTTCGGCGACTAAACCGACAATACCACTGACCTAGCCCTGTGAGGAGGGTGGTCAGACACCTTACCGGACGAAAAACAAGACCCGCTAAAGAGCGGATGAGCTACTTAAGTCAAAGGCCATCTACAGCAGCACGGTGGTTGAGCTCGTTAGCCTTGGTTGGCAGTCCACCAAGGGGAAGGAAAACTGTGAACGAAACGGTAATAGTCCTGTCAGGGATACCACACCCCATCATAGGCTAGTTGTGAGTTCTCCTCTGACTTGGAAGGTTCAGGTGAAGTTTGCACCCCCCCCTCAGTGTAAAAACTTGCTTTTAGCGCGACCTAGGAAGAGGAGGAGAGACCAGGGTCAGCATGTGTTGCCTGACCCTGACCCAGTTTTGTCGGGGATCCCCACTTGGGTGCCAGCCTGACGAGGCTTTTGTGCCTTGTTATGTTGGCACATATTAAAATGGCTGCTGGGTAAGAACTACGGGACCCCAGCAGCCAGATGATAGGAGGGGAGGACCCCCCAGCCTAAATCCTTATTTTAACTCATGTCACAGTGACACAGAGGACACACTAACCCACAGAAACACAAACGGACTTGACCTTTGAAAGGCATTCAGAGTGGGAGCTTTGGAACATTCTAAGTCTTTTGAAGGATGATCAACAGCCTTTGTTGTCACGAGAGTTTGGACCATTGGGGGTTAGCAGAGCTGCTCTGTCTGAGGTGAGGCAACCCGGGAATGGCGATATAAATAGTGATGGTTATACGTACTACTGGACTGGCTGTGACGATGATGCCGAGATTAGAGGTGTAGCTGTGGCAAGTGCTGCTTGCTTGTGTCGACCGGTTGATGAGCGTAAAACTGAGATGAGTGATCTTGAAGAGAAGAAGCTGTTCTACACTAAACTTGGCCCAGTTATGAAACAGTGTCCCTCTCGAGTTGCACTCGTGGTCATGGATGGCTTCAGTGCGGCTACTAGCACTAACGGAAGGCTTCGAGGACTGTGTATGTCGTCATGACTCTGGAAGCATTTCCTACCTTCTGGATTTCACAAAGTCCTGTACGTTGAGAATTGCTGAATCCTGGTTCCAATGACCAGATCATCACCGTTGGATTTGGTATTCTAGTACCTGAGGGGTTGCAATGGAGATTGCTTACATCCTTTTTAGTACTCAGTGAAAGATCCTTCAGAACTGCGGGTTTTCAGGAGTGCAGCATTTTTTGTTGCTGATCACAGACTTATTGTTGCTACTCTAGGGCTACAGAATTAAAACTGAGAGACGCTCAAGATGTTACCAAAAACAGTTCCATGTTGAGAAACTTAGGGATGAGAAGTGTGTTTACGAGTTTGCGGCAGCAGTTTTGAATCGGTCCGAAGTACTCAGTACTGTCTAGTGCTCTGTTGATTAATGGGATACTTTTAAGCATGCTACCCTGACAGTAGTTGATGAATGCATGGGAGAGTGCCCGAAATCAAAGAGGGGTTTTGTCTCGCTGGCGACAGTGACCTTAGTTGGGAAGAGTTGTGCTACCAGATTGGCACTAGTTGAGCTGAGAAGGGATGAGTAAAGGTACGTCAAGGAAATCACTGGGGAGGTGGAAGGCCGTTTTCATGCAAATGACCTTCGATCTGCTTACCAAACCCTGAAGAAGCTCCACTCCATACCTGCATCTCGGGTTAACTCCGGGCAGCAGGTGGATGGCTCGTGTCAGGGGCGAGTGAGCATAGGGCACCTTGGACTGAGTACTCTGAGCAGTTGAATATAGATGAACTTCGTGGAGAGCTTCCATCGGCTTTTGTACGGCCACTAACTGCTCTTCCCCCATTTGATGATGCCTTGCCTTCTCTCGAGGAAATAAAGAAGGCAGTGGCTAGGTTACAAAATGGTAGAGCAACTAGCTTTTGTGGCATCAAAATTGATCAAAGCTGGGGGTCAAGCTATGGTCAGGGCATTACATACAGTCATAGAAGCCATTTGGAGGACTGGAGTAATTCCTTCTGACTGGACAAGGGATTCGGCCACCCCTATCTGGAAGAGGAAAGGAGACCAGTGACTCTAGTAACTACTGTGGAATTACAGTACTCAGTGTGCATGGCAAGGTTCTTGCTCACATTCTCCTGATGCTTATCTGGGACCATTGCTGGAGCAATCTAGATTCATGCCCAAGTAGTCTATGGTTGACTGCATCCTAGCTCTTCGAGATCTTGTGGAACTTTGCTTTGAGTGTCGTCGAGGTCTGCTTGCAGCCTATGTGGATCTCAAGAAGATGTTTAAGTCAGTAAATCAGGAGGTACTATAGGAACCCCTGTGACCCCACAGGGATAATTCGACTGATTGTTGGCCTGCCGTCAAGCATTGAAAATGTCAAGTTTGGAGGAGGAACATCTGAGTTCTTCACACTAAGTACTGGGGTAAGACAGGGATGTGTCATTGCTCCCACACTTTTCAACACGTGCACAGATTAGGAACTTGGCTGGGCTGTGAGTTGTAGCCACAGTGAAGTATTAGTTGACAGTTTCAGGGTTACTGACCTTGACTTAGCACTTATCCAAGCAAAGTCACTGGAGTGCCCTCTAGAAAATTCACGAGAATGCAAAGCCATTGGGATTAAAGGTCTCTTGGGATAAGACCAAAGTCCAGGCATTTGGTGGCTTGTTGAATGAAGCAATTCAGTCTGTCCAGCAGTGTGGTGAGAATGTGGAATTCTTGGAAATTTTCATTTATAATGAAAGCGTGGTATATCACAACGGTAGGTCAGACGATGAGATTTCTCGTCACATTGATCTAGCTTACGAAGTTATGATTTCACTCACCTTGGGTATTTGGCGTTGCCAGAATTTGTGTAGAATGACGGAAATTCGCATCTTCAGGGCACTAGTGCACTCTGTTTTACTCTATCTCTCTGTGAGACATGGACATTAAACAGTGATTTGAAGAGACGAATAGACACTTCTGGTACTGACTACCCTTGCAGGATCATGGGATACCGGTGGTACGACCGCCTATGTAATGAGCGACTACATGACGAGTCCAGGCGTATTGTCCACATAATACGTCAGTACCAAATTCCGGTTATATGGGCACGTGGCACATTTTCCTACGGGGGACCTTGCCCACAGGGTGATCTCTGAGACAGATAACCTGAGGTGGAGAAAACTAAGGGAAAGCCCACGAAACTCATGGTTTAGCAGGTTGATCATTCATGTCCAGAGATACTGAAAAGGGTGAAGAGTCGCTGCCTGGAGGGTCACACGAAGGGACCCCGTGTGGGTGTTGTCAGGGGGTGAATGAGACCATGAGCCCCCCCACCCCCCCAACCCTGACGATGATGATCATAATCATGATCCTGTAGCCCACGTACTTATAAGCTTGAGTTACGTATAAGCATGTGGCACTCTCTATGATTATTCAATACAGAAAACGTTAAAGGGCAAACTATATTCTCAGAAAATGCCGTGACATCCCTTTCGATTTCCCATCCCTTGACCTCTTGAACTGAGTTGAAATATTTATTGCAAAAGTTACAGAAAGCTAATACAACAAAAGAAGTTGGTGGGTCTTGCCACAACTAGACCTCTTGTAATACTGGCAATTACTTTAACACAGCAATGGCGGAGAGAGAGAGAGAGAGAGAGAGAGAGAGAGAGAGAGAGAGAGAGAGAGAGAGAGAG
>JAGKTI010013122.1:0-23547 GCA_018397915.1 Birgus latro
CACACACACACACACACACACACACACACACACACACACACACAGACGGAATAAGGAGATGGAAGCGAAGAGTAGCTGTGGGAGAGAAAAAAATAGAGTGTGAAGATGAGGAAGACTGCAAATCAATTATGCACTGCAATGCTACACTTCATTCACTTTAGCCTAACTCAAATTTTCATTTTTCTTTTTTTTTTGCTGCTGATCTCATGTTGCTCAGTGGCAGAAAAATTCAATGATGTGGTTCCCCATCCTTTCTGTAGGACTTTTTCGTGACTAGCATTATATTCTAGTGTTATTCTACCGTTTTAATTCAGCATTCAAGATGAAGAGAGGACAATATTGGGCCAGGATAAGGTGAGCAGAGTATTATGAACTTTTCTGTAAGGTGAATAAATCGTCTGGCTCTATAAGAGGCAAAAAAAGAATCAGAATTGCATAACTGGTACACAATATACTTAACTCCTTCAGTTTACAGGATATGTAATTTGAGTAAAATCCAAGAGGAAGAAAATGTATTTTGAAAATACACCGTGCTGTTTTTATCCCCTTTACTACGCGTGGCCGTTTGTAAGACGAATAAGATGATTTGCTGGCAACAGGAACTAAGAAAAAAATACATCACACAAACCAGAATGTAAGTTAGGAACATAGTTAAAATTTATTCCCATTGGCGACTTAGATATGATTTTACAGGGAGAACTAAACAAAGAAAGAGTTTGCACTGCTTTCCCTGACCTTCATGTGGAAAACAGTTATAGCCAACTCAGATTTATTCAAGAAGCTAGAACAGGACAAACAGGAAGATTTGACAGCTCCCTGTGTGCTTCCTGCATATCAAAGCCTGAGTTACGACAGGGAATTGATCGTAAGTGCTTTTGTGTAACCAGATTCAGATTAATAAAGGCAGTTTCTTACCCGTTCAGCAGCAGAGGACCATTCAGAGATAAATATAGTCGTCGTCCAGAACCAAGACTACAGTGAAACAAGAGTCTATATATACTAAAATGACAAGTTTAACTGCTATCCTTTCACTACGTGTGTCGCATTCATGGCAGACTATGATCATCTGGCGGGAGGAGTAATAATACAGTAATTTTCTTTTTTGCGGAGTGGAGTTCATTCCTAACGCCATTGCTTGCGAGATGGCATATTTATGATTAATAAAACTTTCAGGTTTGCGACAAGAACAAAATATTGAGGAAAACATGGTAGTGAAAAGGCCAAACTCCTACGACAGCAGCCTCGCCTTCTCTGCCCCAGTTATCTGAACCAAACCTCAAGTCAGCTAGTCTTAATCACCCTGCCATCATCCCTTCACCATAAAATACCAATATACAAAAAAATATAAGTTCATGTAAAATGCATTACACAGTACAATTTCCTAAATCTCTATATTATTCTACATTCTTCAATAAATTATGTTTTTTTTTTTTTTTTCAGAAGTTTTATGGACGTCGATTCTCTGCTCCTTTCCATATTTCATTCTCTCTTTATGTGGCACTTACTCTCTTCTCTCTCTCTCTCTCTCTCTCTCTCTCTCTCTCTCTCTCTCTCTCTCTCTCTCTCTCTCTCTGGACACTTCACCGTAATTCACTCTGCCGTCTTTTAACTCCGGTGCAATTCTCCTCGTCACCGCCACATCCAGGTTTCAAGTCTTCCTTATCCTTTAAATCAATTTCTTCCCTTTTTTTTTCCACATATTCCCCTGCAATCTGTCTTATTATCAAAGTCACCTACCCTTCCTCTCTCCTTGGCTGTCAGAGTGGCATATGTTTTTCTTCCCCATATGGTTCTTTGAAGTTAATTATGAGCTTTAATGTTGTCTTCATTCTTCTGTCGGCTAGGTTGCGTAAGGAATGGTTAAGTGAAATTACGATTGTTTAGGTAACGATATGTAGGCTAGCCTTTGTTTTGTAAAGTTAGGCTGGCTATATTTATCTCAGTATTTCTACCCCTAGATTTTCGGAAACTCCCGCATATACTCGTTGTGTTATTTAAATATACTCGTTTATTTTTTAGTTTGTCAAGAAGTATTATTAGTGGTCTGGGGACGTCGCTGAGAGGCTTTAAGATAACACGTAAAAGTATTTATCAGAGCGAAACTTCGAGGAAGCTGATAGTCTGTGGTATACTAAAAGAATTAAACTGATACATGTGCAAACGCACAGCAAAAAATATATATATATATATATTTTCCTGATCAGCACGGAAGGAATTTCCTGAGGTAGTTGTTGGTAATGCAGCAGTTATTAATTAAGATAAAACTGATGTCAAACTCTTTCCACACAAACTCCCGATAACCCGTGCTACATTAAGCTAAGCTATAGATGCTGACTATGTAAATGTCGAGAAATATAAGGGTTCGCGTGACAGCTAATGGTACAAATAGGAACATTTGTCTTGAAGGTGACGTTGATGGGCGTTCAGGATCATATACTGATTTAATGTGGCTTCTCGGAAGTCGAGACTGCTCTCAGTAGTCCATTAGCATTAATATTTGGTGAAAATGTATCACCGTAAATACTTCATCTGTAATGGGTTTGTGGTATTTGGGACTTGGTCATTGCTTCATGATTAATTTATGCGAATCACCTGAGCTATCTGGAGTAATGTTCCGAATCTGTTATATAGGTCTAGTTTTTTTTTTCCTTGGTCAATTTGAACCATTTATTCACGACGTTCACACCTATTGTTGTCCTTTGAAGTCAAAACCTCTAAATTTATCTTCTTTCTTACAGGATTGTAACAGAGAAAGCAAACTATTAACAAATGACCATTATAAAGACTAAACACAGTGTTTATCCTAAAATAGTCCAGCAATTAATACGTAAGTAGCAGTAATTATAGTTCCATAGTGTCCCGTCGTCTTTTCCTCTGTCGCCCCTATACACAAGGTAGTAAGCTTATACCCGAGGTTCTGAAGTTTACCTACGAGACACCAACAGAGGCCTCACGTCTAGCAGGCATCACAAGTCACCTGCCATCATAAGTGGTCGCTGCCGAGCTATTGGAACAGTGTGTTGAATTGTAGGGATGGAGAGAATGGAATGTTCGTTGCAGGCTACTTGTCGTAGATGGCAGGAGAAAGATAAAGATGTGTCTGGGGTTTGGTTGTTGTTTATTTCTTCAAAGAAATTATCTCACAAGAGCAGTACTGAGGTGAGTTTATTTCTTTAAAGGGACTATCTCACAAGAGCAGTACTGAGGTGAGAGCGGTTTATGCTTGCTAGCCCCACGTACATCTTGCTGCCTCTCCTCGCCGTTCCTCTGTTCTCTTCTAACCCTTCTGCCCTGTCTCTCCCATTTCCTCTGTAATGACTGGTTGTGTCAAGTGTAAAGGCACGAGTTTGTGGAACTTTCCAAGCCTGGGGAGTTTCCCATCAGGCATCATTGAGCTGTGTGTGAAAATTCCTAAGAATGTGCACTGCTGCTTCCTCTAGCCCTCTCGCTTAGGCACGACTTTCATCTAACCTCTATATTACATATATACATTACTGGCTATTATGTAGCGTGTTATATTTTAAGTGTCCTGACATCATGTGAAAATAGGCAAAACCTTCAGTGTGATAAGCAAGGGATACCACGTAAAATTAGTTTCATGGTATGACGAGCAAGTCTTGACGTGTCGAAGGGGCCATATGAAAGACCAGTAATATGTTTATAGCTAATTGCAGGCCACATACCGTTCCCAATAGTAACTGGGATGGACGGCGCCACCCTATTCACTCAGCCACTAGCTTCTTTTCCCGTACCTTCATAAAAATGGACAGTTGTGTGTGTGTGTGTACAAGGATTTATCCAGCTACTCCACCAAGACGCGTGCACCGATTTTTATCAGACTTTGCAGGAACATTCCCTAGGGCCTAGAATTTTTTTACAATTTGTTTTAAATGTCTCGAAAAATATTTAGTTTGCAAAATTAATATATTTACCCCTCAGTAGTTCGCTTCCCCTATCATACCCAATGGAGCTAAGTCCATTCTCTTCGAGGCTACTCACATACCACTGCTTTCATTCATATTTAGTTTATTTCACATCACAAAAAAAACAAAGGGTAACGGACCCAAAGTGCATAGGCCGCCTGCTATAAAAGAATGAAAGTGATGCAGTTGTTGCTTTCTTTCCATCATCTGGAGTGCGGCAGCAACTTTCTTCCAATCCCTGAATATGTTTTACAACTCAAAATGATATCCTAAACTCTCTCTCTCTCTCTCTCTCTCTCTCTCTCCCTCTCTCCCCCCTTCTCTCCCCCCCCCCTCTCTCTTTCTCTCTCCCCCTCCCTCTCCTTCCCCCCCCCCCTCTCTCCCCTCNCCACAAATAGCTGCCAGTCACTGAGTTCCATCATAACTTTTTCACAAACCACAGCGAGACTGATGGGATCTGGAAACACACACACACACACACACACACACACACACACACACACACACACACACACACACACACAGTTTTTGTCGGCCCATCGGTAGTACTCCTGCTGATAGCATTTTAGCTTTTGGTTGCCTCTCCATTATTATCAAAACCTCATAATCATTTATCATGTATGCATTACTTCTTAATATGGAATTGTGTATCATGCAAACGTTCAGGCACACCTGAACTGGTGCAGTTCAAAGGGTCTCCGTAGCATAATCCTTCTTAGACTGTGAGAGACTGATAGCCTTCTACTGATAAAGCATATCTCTTCACTCAGATTTTCTCCCCCAATTCCACCTTAGATGATTCCAGTGCTGTTCCAGCATCACTTCCCCCTTCTGACTTCCTCATGGCTGACATTAAAATTTCTTCAGCTGATGTATTTTCTGCCATCATTGGGCTCAGTACTAACAAGGAATATGGACCTGAAATATAAAGCCCCTCCTGTTGTCCTCAAGAACTGTTCTTCTGTGCTTACACCCTGCCTAAGTAAACTCTTTCGCCTTTGTCTATCAATTTGTACCTTTCCTTCTTGCTGGAAGTTTGCTCTCATTCAGCCAGTCCCAAAGAAGGGTGACCATTTCCAACCCTCTAACCATCGTCCATTTGCTTTAACATCCTGTGTCTCAAAATTTCTCGAGTCAATTCTTAACAGAAAAATTTTAAAGCATCTTTCCTATCACAACCTTCTTTCTGATCGTCAGGATGGGTTCCATCCTGGACGCTACACTGGCGATCTTCTCACCTACCTTTCAGACCCCTGGTCATCCTCCTTTCGGGACTTTGGCGAAAGCTTTACCACTGCACTTGACATCTCTAAAGCTTTCGATCGAGTCTGACATAAATCTTTAATTTCCAAACTGCCCTCCTACGGTTTCTATCCTTCTATCTTTGCCTTCATCTCTAGCTTCATCTCTGGTCGTTCTATAGCCGCTGTTGTAGACGGCCACCGTTCTTCTCCTAGATCTATCAATAGTGGTGTTCCTCAGGGATCTGTCTTATCACCAACTCTCTTCCTTCATTCATCAATGACCTTCTAAGCTGTACATATAACCATATCCACTCGTATGCTGATGACTCCACCCTTCACCATTCCATTCGGTTCCCGCAACGTCCATCTAAGCAGTTACTTCATGAAACAAAGGATGCGGCTATGGTACACCTATTGTCTGACTTGGCTCGTATCTCTGACTGGGGTAAAAAAAATAATCTTGCTGTTTTTAATGCATCAAAGACTCAGTTATTGCACCTATCAACCCGACAAAATCTTTCACAAGAGTAGCCACTAATGTTTAATAATGTCCAGTTCAATCCTGCATCATTCTTGAACATGCTTGGGGTTTCATTCACTCGGGACATATCTTGGAAGGATCATATTACATCTCTTGTAAAATCTGCTGTCAAGAGATCAGGTGTGCTAAGCTGACTCTGTACCTTATTTACCTCTTCACAGTTGTTGACTTTATACAAGGTTTTTATTCTCCCCTGTGTGGAGTACAACTCTCATATGTGAGGATGCTCTCCACATACAACTCTTCTCAATAGGGTGGAGTCAAAGGCTTTTCGTCTCATTAACCCTCCTCCTCTTACTGGTTCACTTCAACCTCTGTCTCTTCGCCGCACTGTTACATAATTATTTCTTTTCTATCGCTCCTCTGAACTGCCTGCTTGCATCCCTCCACCTCCACGTCGGGCGCGTAGCACCCGTCTAGCAACAAACTCTCATCCCTTTTCTGTCCAACTCTCTAATGCAAGAGTTAACCGTTACTCCCAGTCCTTCATTTTTGTAACAGGTTAACTCTGGAACTGTCTCCCTCTGTCTGTATTTCCTACTTCCTATGATCTCCAGTCTTTCAAACGCAGTGTGTCCAGGCATCTCGAAATGAACGGATCTTGAATTTGGCTCTCTTTTGTATTGTTTTTGTTTTACTTGTTCTTGGAAGGAACGGTTTGCGGACTTCTGGCCTTTGGTTCCTTCTTCCTTGCATAAAAAAAAAAAAATACTGTGATTCAGATATTTGTACGACTTGCGGTCTGCATCACCCACCAAGAGGTGACATGACACGCCGCTCACAGCACCTGCAATGCCTATAATGGCCCAGACGCCAGTGAGACAGAATGTTAAAGAAAACGTAATGGGAGAAGATTATATAATATTATTTAACTTCTTCCCCGCCAAAGTGTATATTACTTTCGTCCAGCGACAAGTGAACATGGGTAATTTTGGAGATTTCCCGGTTTGTGTGTTTCTATAATGATAATCTGCCCGTGGCGTAAATTCTGAGCTCTCTTTATTTCCTTCATAATTAAATACCTAAATTTTGTGTTTTTTTAATCATATATTGTCTTTGCAGTTCTCTTAATTTCTCGTCTTTCCTTCTTTAACTTTCCCTGACGCTTCTGAACTTCAATTTCAGCCTTGGCTCTCGTGCAACAAAAATAAAATAAATTCGTGTGGAATTTTCTTGAACAAACTGCTCCTCCCCCCCACTCTCTCTCCGTCTTTAAAAAACTGCTCCTCCCCTCCCCCCCGTCCCTCTCTCTCTCTCTGGACACTTCACCGTAATCCACTCTGCCGTCTTTTACCCCCACTGCATTTCTTCTAGACCATGCAGAATTCAGGCCTCAAGTCTTCCTTATCCAGAGCATTAGTTTCTTCACTTTCTTTTTCCACATCTTCCCCTGCATTCAGTCTTATTCATTATCGTAGTGAGTTACCTTTCCTCTCTCCTTTACTGTCAGACTGGCATATGTTTTTCTTCCCCATTTGGCTCTTTCAAGTTAAATATCAGCTTTCATGTAGTCTTCATTCTTCTGTCGGTGAGGGTACGTTAGGTATTATTAAGTGAAATTAGGATTGGTTATGGTACGATAGGTAGGATAGGCTTGGTTAGGTAAAGTTAGGTTTGGCTATATAATAGTTTTAGGCCAATACTTTCAGAAACTCCTGCATATTTTGTTATTTAAGGTTAGTCGTGCATCTAATTTTGTCCTTCATTTTTTAAGGGGTATTATCCTATGTGTGGGAGTGGTGTCACCGAGAGGCTTAAAGATAACACGTAAAATTATTTATCAGTGTTAAACTATTAAAGAAGCTGATCGGGTTTGGTATTGTAACTGAGATAAATTGATACATGTACAAACAAACAGCAAAACAAAATATATTATCCAGAAGAGGATGGAAGGAATTTCTTGATTGTTGTTGTTGTTAATGCTGCAGAATTTAACTAAGATAAAACTGATGTCAAACACTTACGACACAAAGAGTACAGATATCCCCTGCTACATTAAGGCAAGATATAGATGCTGACTATGTAAATGTCGAGAAATATGTGTTCGCATGACAGCTAACGGAACACAAAGGAACATTTGTCTTGAAGTGAGGTTTAGGGGCGTTCAGAATCATATACTGATTGAATGTGGCTTCTCGGATATGGAGACTGCCATCAAAAGTCCATTAACATTATTATTTTGTGAAAAATATCACCGTAAATATTTTCATCTGTAATGGCTGCAGCAGAAAAAAATAAACTATTAATATATGAATCGTTGAGAACAGTGAAGTGAAGTTGCAAAGCATTAAGTGGAGTTATTTGGAAAATAAAGACAGTGAACTTTGAGAAGCCAGTGTTTATTTTCGCCTCAGCTGATCTTCTGTGCTGTACACCTAAAGGCTGACCATAGGAAGAACGACACGCTGGGCAATGTCCTTCCTATACTGAACTAGTGCTGTTGGAGCCTGTGCCAGTGTGGGGACTGGGACATAACACTGGTGTCAGGAGTGGGATAATTTCAGGGTTTCAGTGAGTCTAATCTTCGACATGGAAGCAGAAGGTGTGTAAGACAATGTCTCGAGCTGGGCAGGAGGAGAAAATTTCCCTGGTGACAATTGTGAAGCTAATACAGGCACAAAGTGTACAACTGAAGGCACAGAGTGAACAATTAGAGGCACAACGTGAAGAACAGAAAGAAGAACAGAAAAAGCTCAGGAAGGAAATGAAAGAACAATTACAGGCACAGAACGAAGAACAGAAACGACGGCATGAACAGCTTCTGGAGGCATTACAAGAGCAACAGAGAGAATTACAACCGAGGATGCAAGGACAGCGAGATGCTCCCATGGGGGAAATGAAGGAAGAACAGCAACAGCTTATGGAGGAACTAGATGCCAAGCTAGAGCAACAGAAGTATGAGGTGAGCAATGGTGTGACTGAGTGCAAGCCGCACGTGGACGACCAGTTGAAGTCGGTTGGTGAGGAAATGGTGACGGAGTGCAGCCAGCGTGTGGACGACCAGCTGAAGATTGGTGAGGGAATGGTGATGGAGTGTGGACAGCATGTGGATGGCCAGTTGCAGCATGTGGTTGACCATGTGAAGATGATTGGTGAGAAAACTGTGGCTGTAGAGAAATATTGCACTACTGAGCCTCAGGCTAGTGTACAGGGAGCATATGAAAAGAATGGACAGTGTATGATGAGTCTTGATGGATCCCAGGCATCTAGAGGTGGCATTGCAGGGTTGAGTAATCAGAGTTTAGAGGTTCTGAGTCCTGGCCTAATTTGTGATGCTCCGGTTTCGGGGCCCCAAACTAGTGAGATGCGTGGCTGTAATGGGGGTCCAATTGAAAAGAAGCCTCAGGAATTTGATGGTGGAGTGTCTTAGGAAGCTT
Source organism: Birgus latro (assembly GCA_018397915.1). Lineage (NCBI taxonomy): Eukaryota > Metazoa > Arthropoda > Malacostraca > Decapoda > Coenobitidae > Birgus > Birgus latro. The sequence goes on from JAGKTI010013122.1 coordinate 9,086, forward strand.
GCCGTGCACAGCCTGAGTTACTTGTGGACTGGAGTGGTTGGGATGATGGGTGGAGGGCAGCGCAGCTTGCTGCTGGCCTTGAGGGTGCCGCAATGGAGATTCTGGACCAGATGTCAGTGATGGAGGGGGGCAGTTGTCAGTCCCTGCTGGAAGTGGTGGAGTGCAGATATGGAACCATGTACCAGACTGAGGTTTACAGAGCTAGATTCCGGAGCCGTGTACGGGCTCGAGGAGAATCATTACAGCAGCTTGCTCATGACCTGGAGAGTATGGCATACTGGCGTACCCTGGAGCTGCATCTAACCTGTTGACTATTATTCTGAGGGACCAGTTCATCGATGACCTTGACAGTGCAGAGTTGAAGGTGCAAGTGAGGCAGGCGCAACCAAGAGGCATGGAAGAGACACTTGCCAGTGCTCTGGAATTTGAGTCCGACGTCAGGTCAAGTACATCCACTTTTCAGATAGGTCGTAGTGCAGGATTCAAGGCAAGGAAGGGGCAAGTATGTGAAATGGAAAAAGTTGAGGGAAGTTCCTGGTACTGTGGAAAGCCAGGACACAGAAAAGAGGACTACTACATGTGGAAGAGGAAACAGGAGAGAATCAGAGGAAGTTGCTGGTATTGTGAGGAGCCGAGACATCGGAAGGTGGATCGCAACAAGTGGTGGAGAGAATAGGAGGACCAAGAAACTAAAGTGCAAGAGGATGGTGACAGTTTCCCAAGGGAAGAAGTGAATCAAGAAGAGGACCAAGACCTCCCCGGAGGAGTGGACTGTTTGGAGGAACAAGGACGTCGTCAGAAGCGGCATAGAAGACCTGATAAGTTAAAGGATTATATTGTATATAGATGTTTCACTGGGATTAATGTTTATGTTTGCGTATACTGTGTAATTTTGTCGGGACGACAAAGAACTAGGGAGGGGGTAGTGTTACGAAGCGAGATTTGCCAGTTAGGTGTTCGAGAATCTTCTCGGTGTTTTCTGTATGGTAGGCTAGATCCGGTATCGGTAGGAGTCAGAGTTGCCAGTTTGCCTGCTGTTTGTAAGTGTCGTTGTTTCGTAAGTTATGCATTAAAATTCATGCTCTTTTTTCTCTATAATGTTTTATTTACATGATTGTTCGTTAAATTATGTAATTTAGTTTAAGTTTGGTAATTGATGTAGAGTTAGAGTGTTATGTAATGTAAGAAGACTCTGGCATGTTTGATATCTCCGAGTTGGCAAGCAACAAGTTGTTCTTGTGGGAAGTAGATCATTCTCGAATAATACAAGGTTATATAAGGATGAGGGATGAGACACTAGAGGTTTTTAGTTGGGCCTCAGTCGGTCTGAGTGAAGTTTAGTTGGGTGTAGTGGAGTGTGTATATTTTCGGTACTTGTGAAAGCAGTGAAGTGTTGTTGGCAAACACAGAAGTGTTGTAGAACTTCTGCATATTTTCGGTACTTGTGAAAGCAGTGTTGTCAAGCAGTAAGTGTAATAAGTGCGAAGAGTTGTCAAGTATTAAGTGTAATAACAGTGGTGTTGTCAAGCATTAAGTGCAATAACTGCGAAGTGTTGGCAAAGTAAAGTGTTGTCGAGTATTAAGTGCAATTGCAGTTAATAAAGTTTGTATAGCTCTAGTGCTTGTGAGAACAGTGAAGTGAAGTTGGAAAGCATTAAGTGGCGTTATTTGGAAAATAAAGACAGTGAACTTTAAGAAGCCAGTGTTTATTTTCTCCTCAGCTGATCTTGTGTGCTGTACACTTAAAGACTGACCATAGGAAGAACGAATCGCTGGGCAACGTCCTTCCTATAATGAACTACTGCTGTTGGAGCCTGTGGCAGTGTGGGGACTGGGACATAACAATATGATGAAAGAAAGAAGTTTTTATAATGGCCCAGACGCCAGTGTAGACGGAAGTGTTAAAGAAAGCATAAATGGAGAAGTTTTTTATAATACTGTTTAACTTTTTCCCTGCCAAAGTCTATATTACTTTCGTCCAGTGATAAGTGAACATGGGTAGTTTTGGCGACTTCCCTGTTTGTGTGTTTACCTATATACGGTAATGAAAATCTGTCTGTGGCGTTACTTCTTACATGTCTTAATTTCCTTTTTAATTTTACACCTACATTTTTGTGTTATTTTCATCATATTCTCTCTTCACAACTCTCATAGTTTCACATCTTTCCTTCTTTAACTTTTGCCTGACGCCCTGCACTCCATTATACAGCCTTGGCTCTTGTGCAACAAAAAATACATGTGGAATTTTCTTTGACACACTACTCTTCTCTCTCTCTCTCTCTCTCTCTCTCTCTCTCTCTCTCTCTCTCTCTCTCTCTCTCTCTCTCTCTCTCTCTCTCTCTCTCCAATTCTGCGCTAGTTCCCAAAGCCACTCATTTTCTTCCACTTCCCCTCGCATATTTTCTGTTCCTTTTACACATTTTTCTCCATGGCCAATATTGTGTTGTTTGGTATTCACACTGCTTTTGTCATTTTAAATCTCCATTTTCTTGCTTGGTACTGCTTGAGCCGGATGAAACAATTTCATGTTAGGAAAAATCAAATAAAAGACGCCATCGCTCTGAAAGGGTTTGTGTGCAATGGTTTTAACTCCATCACATCAAGGGCCCCTCAAAAGTTGAATTTAAAAATCAGGAAATACTGGTGTACGTCGTTCAAGCTTGCCCATGTCGGTACATATCAATCAATCACTCTCTCTATCTATATATCTATATCTATCTAGCTGTCTCCATCTGTTTATTTATTTTTTATTTTTTTATTCTTACATTTCAACATGCTTCAGTTCATTTGAGAAGAAACATTTCTAATGTGAGTGGCTATGTAGGATTTTTTTTTTTTTTACCGTAAATCTTTTATTATAAAAAGCCTTTCCTGAAGTGAATAAAGTTTGATAAGACTCTCTTTCCAGGAGGGTTTTAACCATTATCCTTTTTTTTTTTTTTTTTTTTAAGCTTAAGCAGTGTTTCTCTGTTCTTTCTAAATATTTTCATCCTCCCTCCCATCCTTTTTTCCACTCCTATCCTCCCATTCGTTTTCTTGCTCTTTCGTTCACCCTCCTCTACATTTTACTTTCTTCAGCCTGGCCTTGTTTTGCTCCCCGCTCTTCCCCTCATGTCTTATACAATGCCCCGCACCACACTTGATGACCCTCGCCACAATTTTTCTCTCCCTTCCTTTACTCCTCTCCTCTCCCTTTCCTTCTTCCTCACGCCTCTCTTCTCCCTTTCCCTCCTATCATACGTTTCTTCTTCCTTTTACTTTTCCCCATCACTACTTTCCATCGCCTTCTCCGTCTTTACACACCTCTCCTCACTCACGTCTATCCTTTCACCTTCGTCCTTCTTTCCACTGCTCCGTTGACACTGTTCATATTAACCAGCCTCCAGCTGATGTTCTACTACTTGCATTCCTACTTCCCTGCCTCTTTCCCTTACACCCTCTCTCTGTCCATTGTACCTTCTAGTCTTCTCCAGTTCTCAGTTTTCAACAGCTTTCCTTCCACCGATCTATATTACATGTTACTATTCTTTCGTCAATATTTTTATGATTTACTTGGACACTAATCTCCTTACTTTTACTTTGGCTTTCTTACAGGTATTCCTTTACATCTGACTTTCCATTTTCAGCATTTTCTAAGTTGTACTTAATATCACATTTTCTTTTCAGTCTAACTCATACGTTCACATTCAGACATAGGAGACCGTGAAAGTGTTTGCAAGTCCCTGTTTTCCGGCAGACATATGCTACACCTGTGCTAGTGTTTGGTTTCTCTGACTCCCTGACGAATGCGCTTTGTCACGTGAATGCACGTTAACGATATCAAATACTCATAACTGGTCCATTTATGACCGTCAGAAATATAGGGCTTGTGTACTTTTTCTTCTTACATTTTATTTTACGGACAGTCAGTATACTACAGTCTTCCAGTACGTTTACTATAATTACTGTATACCTCTTTAATCCCACCTTCAGTCATCTCCGCCATTCATTTGTTCACTTTCCATTTCCAGTTAAAGCAACAATTCACTCGCCTTTCTCTCGTTCTCTAGTGATTGCATTCCCCCACCCTCTCACCCACCACACTACCCTTACACTATTCCTCCTTGTCTGGTAGGTGCTGCTCCTATCACACTCTCACACGCTAATTGTAACCATATCACTGACCCTGAAAACTTCGTGACACCTCTTCCTTAGCGATTTATTTAGGATGTACTGTATCCCCTAAATACTGTCGTGTAGTATATTTAACTTACTAATTGCCACATTGTGCCCCTCAGTACTGTGCGAGAGGATATTATAGTTTATGGGTAAAATAGATCGCTGAGGGCGGTGTTGCGCAACCTCGTAAAGCAACAATAATCCAACCGCGTCATCAGCTGCGTGCGGGATTTATGACTGTATCTTTTACTGTGTCATGGCACCGCTGGTGTCACAGGTTGGCAACGCCATCACCACACTCAGGTTAAGGCACGTCACGGCAACACGCACGACACCACTCCGGTTTACACCAGTTGAGGAGAAACTTTCACTGATGTCTTTATGTCTTTACTACTTGAGACAAGTGGTAGGTGGTGGCGACCATCATCCACTCACTTAATGTAGTGCTGTCTACTTCTTCCTTAACCTTTATCATACTATTTCTGAGTCTGTCCTCTTCTCTTCCAACTTTTCATTTTCCCTTCTGCCACTTATTATTACCCTCCTTTCCACTTAAGGTGATGAGTGACAAGTCTTATGATTTCCTGTAATCCAGGAATCCATTTACATTGCTGAGTGTTAACCATACGACCCTGTTAAGTTTGTTACAAGGAGCATGTGCGACATCCACTCAGGGCGCAAATCATCACACTTTATCCCACGCCTCTGTCAACACAAAGGAACGCTGGTTCACCACTGTGCGCTGATTAACGAAATTGTTTACATAACAGAGTAAATGGGAAATAAACATATTGAAAACAAAATAAATGTAAAAAATGTCATCATGATGAAGGGTACCAATAAATATCCTCCTTGCTGTACGAAAGGCCATTATAATAGCTTCTTGGTTGTTACACTTTCTGCAGTCTTGTCTTGCTACACATTAAGTTGTGTTATATTTCAGGCATATAAACATATAGCCTCCCACACACACACTCACACGAAGACAAAATGGAAAACCAACAAGTAAATCTTGACATTTGGCTTGATCTTTTTGTTATATTTAGCTGGTTACTGATTTGATCATCTTGCTTCTCACATAATGGAGTAAAGTCAAACTTGATACAGAGAGGTTTTATGCCTTAAACGTTGTCTCTTTTGACGAGAGTAGTAGGTTGCTAAATCCCTTCCTCAAATCTTAAACCAATTGTGATTATCTATCTTAATCTTTTCCGGTTGATAACCATAAGATTTTTTTTAAATAATTTTCCTAATTTCCCTTTTAAGATGAGGTTAGCACATTGGTTAGGCCATTTAGGTCACAAAAGGAAGGCTTCGAGTTCGAGTTCGATCCAACTTGGTTATACCTTACCCCTGTGCCCAGGGAAGTAAAACTGATCTAGATGTAATTCTGACCACTGCAAATTGTCTTTGGAGGAAGATTGGCACTAGCAAAGATTGATTTTCCTCCTTAATGACTCTCGTCCAGTCGAAAGACATAAATCTGATGATGACTAGACAAAATGTGGATACCTCGAGTTGCACCTAACGATAAACGATGGGCTTAAATAAAATGTGGAATCCATAGTGGTGGTATGCAACATCTGTTCAGTGTTTCATTGCCAAAAACACTGGGAAAATGGGAAAATCAAGCAGGTGTCTTCTCAGTCGTTCTCAGATACAAATAATATGATATACTATAAAGCCCCTTTTTTGTTTCAATTTTACTTATTAATATCACCCCATTTCACTCTTATGTCTAAGAATATGGAAAAAATTGTGGAAACCACTTGCGGAGGGCGCCGAGTGCACAAATGTGGAACCCCACAATTTTTACTTAAGCGTACGACCATTAGTCTTCTTCTTCTTCTTCTTCTTCTTCTTCTTCTTCTTCTTCTTCTTCTTCTTCCTCTTCCTCTTCTTCTTCTTCTTCTTCTTCTTCTTATCCTCCTCCTCCTCCTCCTTTCCATCTTTCTCCTTCTCCATTTTCTCCTTCTCCTTCTTCTTCTTCTTCTTCATCTTCAGAAACTATCGCCAAAAAGTGAAGACTTTCCATACCCTTAATTATTAAAGGTTTGAACATTCGGCAGGAAGAGTGACTAACACTGACAACTAAACTTTTACCTCCCGGTGAATATTGTGTATTTTGTTGTGGGTTCTGTCAGTGTCCTCCTGGTTATGCACAAGGACTATTATTGATCCTTTGAATTGCAACTCTCAAATGTTGCAGTGATGGTAGTGATGGTGATGAGAGTTGTGGTCATGATGTTAGCGGTGATAGTGATGAGGTGACAATGGTGTTAGTGTTGGTGAGGCGGTGGTATGTTAGATATATGTACACAGTTGTAAGCACTTTATTTGGTTCCAAGAAACGCTATAAACACTTGTTTACAAGTATTGTTTAAACGAAGTAAACGGTTGTGATTCATTTTCAACTAAACACCACTAAAGTGCGCTTTGTGAGAGCGTGACGAGCAATCGAGCGCCATGTTACCATAATCTCCCTCTGCTTTACGGAGACAGGACTGTCAGGTTTGTTAGGTCTCAAATTCAAGTCAAGAACTTTGATTATGTTGTTTCCACGGTAACATCGATGAGGTTTGAGTATTCAACGGCGCATCAACTTACTACGAAAGAAACTCGCACGTGTTGTTTTCAACTTTGTTTTGGCATAAAAGAAGCATCGCATTCATCACACGCACAGTACTAAATTCGACAGTCTCCCCTGCCAACCTGTCGTGTCGACGAAACTGAAACGATAAAGGCTTCGTTACTGACGAGGTGATTAAAGCCAAAAATGTGGTGTTTTCCCTTGGTGATTTCACCATCAAATCAGCGAAAACGTTAATGTAAAATTATAGACGGAATTCCAGATATTATTTGCTAGAACTGATGCCAAAAAACACAGTGTAACATAGGAAAATCTTTTTTTTATTTGATTTCGTATTTCAGGCGTTGACCGATTCGAGTCGAACACTCTTGGAAAAGTCGAGATTCCAAAGGGTTCATATGCCTTTATGGTGAGTTTTTACTTGATAACAGCATTTATTGAATGACTGCATCACATGAAGAGAGAATTTAAGCTCAGCTTCACACAGAAGTAAAGTTGTTGGCTTCTGCTTAGCCTGACGGTCGGGTCGGGCCGCTCATTTCCACACGTAACTGCGAGCAAACACTGCGCGCTCGCCCTTAAATGAGATTTAGTGTTTGTCTCTCTCTCTCTCTCTCTCTCTCTCTCTCTCTCTCTCATTGTTGCTAAACGATTACTGAATTCAGTTTAGGAGAGATACGTCGTAACTGAAGGGGTTACGTTAAAGCGTTTCTAAATCGCTAGCAGAACTCTCAGCGGGTATCATTCATTTTGGAATAGAAGCTTGCAGTGAAGGTGTTCAAAACAATCTACGAGAAAGCCTTCATCTCTCTCAAACTATTTAAGAGGGCAACAGCAAAAGATACAGCTCTTACTTGACCTGACAGCCTGGCAGAGGGGAAAGTCAGGTAATAAAACCGATAAGACTAAGGGGAAGGAACTCATTACAGGAAGCTCTAGGGATAACAGTCAGTTTTTATTGTACCTGTAATGAAATTCTTTTACAGGAACTTTATGTGCGGCTAGGCGGATATAGCCAGAGAGAGAAAGAGAGAGAGAGAACAAAATATAAAGCGAGGGATAATATACAGTAATTTACGAGTATACATCATTTAGAGGTTCAGTCAAAATCGTCTGGAGGTAGCATGGATAACTTACCTGTATTTGTAAACGTGTCATGGCAGCCTCAGACTTCGCAGTATCTACTGGGGTAATACATCCAGCCACCATTGTTTACCTAATATTCATTTTTATGCTCAGAACTTGAACGGGTTTTTGGGACAAGGGAGGGAAGAGAGGATTATGGACCTCAGAAGGGAGAAGTGTATTAATCTTGCCTGAGGTTTTTGATAACGGAGTCGAGGGGATGAAGTGAAGGGGAAAGGAGAAAAGAAGAAAAGAGGATATGCACGAGGGACACACAAGCAAAAAAGAAGAAAAGGAAATCAGGGTTGGAGAAAACGCATGAAACAAATTAACAGAGCGTAATCTAAAGACGATTACAAGAACTAAAATCAAGAGAAAAAAGAAACCTTCAGTGAACTTAAAAGGCACTACTTCCAACTTTAGGGGAGGTGGTAGCTCGATCGGGAGAGAGTTGGCTTGCGGTCCCGTGGGACCCAGGTTCGAATCCTCGCTGGTGCAGGGAACAGTTTAAGGATTTGAATTTCATTAAATCAGGCTTTACTGATCTACCAGAAGACCCGCCGACATGTCGTAAAAATGACCTCGCTAATACCAATACACCAGTCCTGTATGAGACAGCCCTAGCATGTATTCAATATGGACGGTGGGTGTTAAGCGCCGAAGTGGTGACATGTAGATTGTAGGAGGTCGATTGGGCCTTGATAGCAGGCTGTGAAGCCTATGTCCAGAGTCGGACACATAAAAAAAAAAAAAACTGATTTCCTCATACTGTATAATGTTGCAGTGATACTGACAGACGGTAGAATATAAAGACACCAGTAGGAAAATGAAATTAGAGACAATACACCCCTCTGTGTGAGACGCTTAAATTCAACCTGGGATAAAGGATCTCAGGCCCCTCAGTGTTCCTCAGTAATCTGGCTGGTGTCAGACGATTTCATTCACCTTATGAGACCTGGAGAAAGAGTGTTGACAATTGTTTCCATTAATTTCTCTAACTGGAGAGCTTAGTTATGGAGGATTCTATACTTTGGAGCATTTTGTAAGTTTCTTTGATTTTTTATTGTTTTCAAAATGACGTTTCTAACATCTCTCTCTCTCTCTCTCTCTCTCTCTCTCTCTCTCTCTCTCTCTCTTCCTAACCCCGATTTCTCACGTGCCCTGTCAGTGCAGCTTTTCCACCAACTTCCAGTGAATAGCGACAGGTCTCAGGATTTTTTTTTTTTAACTGCCACTTCTAAAATTTGCCGAGCCATCTTTCCTTTGTTGTGCCTCGTACTCCATTGCACTCATAATCATTCTTCCGAGAAACAGTAGATTTTAAACACAATTCTTTGACGAAAATCGGTTAATAATGTTTCATTCCTTTCATCTTCCCACGAGAGTTCAGTTATCATTAAGAGAAATTTGTAAATTATATTCTACAGAGATGTTCTACTTTTTTTTCTCAGTCTTATAAGAAGGCAGTCGGCTGAATGACTCTACCCCATCTGAGATGCAAGAGCTGCCCGATGATATGAAGAATGCATAAGGATAATATCGACTGCCGGATGGAGCATAGGATTTCGTAAGGTTTGGTAAGAGAACGGCTGCGTGTGCAATGATTTACTTTAATCGAATTATTCTCTGTGAATCCTATGAATGAGAAACAATAAAGACATACTGAATCCCTGTATGCATAATATACGACCACTGGGTTAATAACAATGTTTCTTCAAGTATATGATAATCGTATTTCTACAATTGATTACTTACTACACTACTCTTTGCCTATGTAAAAATCCACTCTCTGATTATTTTCTTTATCCCACTCACTGCCCACTTTAGAGCTCTTACCCATTATTTGGTGATGCTGGGAACTTCAGTACATGACTCTCTCTCTCTCTCTCTCTCTCTCTCTCTCTCTCTCTCTCTCTCTCTCGGGAGAATGAGAAAGTAACAATAATAGACATTTTCGAGGATGCACTTGTGGGAAAATCTCAAAGGCCTTCCAAGTAAGTAGAAGACGCTTGGAGAGGAAGACATACTGAAGTAAGAGAATGGACAGTGAGGTCCGTCGTCTCGTCGGGTAAGGAGGCTTCCAAGCACCTCTTCCATAGGGATTTACTTTCCAAACTACCCATTAATATCCTCACTCTTGCTTCTTATATGTTTTTAACGTCAACATAGATTGCAAGAATAACACACAATAATAAAGTAACAAAGCAAATTCAGAAATAAACAGGTAAGATAGAGATGTTAGCAAGCTTACTAACCGCACGAGAATATTGCCCTACGACACTGAAGGTAGCCGAGTGTTGGCCCAGATGTAGTGTGAGAGGAAGAGGTAGGTAGGTAGGCAGGCAGATAATCAGGTAAAGAGATAGTATTTTCCGAATGAGAAGGAGCAGACTCACAACCAACACATCAGACAGGAAAACGCTACTAAAGCCTTTGTCATTTTTTTAATTTTCACGGGATGATTGACAGTGATGGCAGGTTAATACCTAACATTTTTTTTAACAGTGCCTGTTTTCACTGCCAGATGTAATTTAAAGATAATTATTAAAAGTATGTACAGGTATGAGATGTTTTGGGAAAATTATTACATCTTCAATAAGTATATGTCAAGTAAAAGCAAACTGTTGTTGGCAGTCAATCAATCACTTGGATATGGCGGTTTATTTAAGCAGGACTATGGGATCACTGGGAGGATGTAGCTACAAACGCAGCACAAATCTGGATTCTGTATCGGTCCTAACATGCCAACATTTAATATATAACGTACCATTAACTGCTGCCTTGGTAATAAAGTGAATTCATCACGTCGTCGTCCCCGCGTCACAGTTCTGACATTTATAATACAAAAATCTGGTGTACATGCAGCCAGCCCGGAAGTGAGTGTGAGGCAGATGCCAGGGAGTGTTGGAAATGACTGGCAAATAATGACTCGCAGTTTGTTGGCCTGGAGGGAAGAGCTATGAGTGGGTGAGCTGGGTGGAGTTTACTGAATACTCTTACTGAGCAGCTTTATTGAGTAAGGACGAGCGTGCAGCATTTTTGGGAGGAATATGCAGCAGCACTCGAACATTGCAAGCTTTTTGTGGATGATGGAAGATGTTTACAGGGGACTTTTTCATAAATACAGACTTTACTGAGTCCTGGGTTCGATTCCCGGCATAGTGGTAATATACTGGATGATTTTTTCCTGTGTAAAGTAAAGGTTTCTCTCTTCATCCCTTTGTATATCGGCTTCCAATAACCAATGGCTGTGGGAAGTTTTTGTTTATCAAAATTGTCTATGGACAATTTTTATTATTATTATTATTATTACTAGTAGTAGTAGTAGTAGTAATATCGATGCTGGAAGAGTAAATCAAATACATGGACATCAAAGCTCCGGCACCACATAACCTTTATAAAGTGTGCATATCTACATCTAGGTGTACCACTGTATACGCTTCCTCACTGCCTGGTTTGGTTCAGATGGAAAAAAAATTATACTGAATCCACTTTAAAGAGGATATGAAGCGGTAGAATGTGTTGAAGATAATACTAGGGACAGGCAATTCAGACAGTACACTTATGGCAACGAAATTAAGCCCAGAAAATGGGGGTGAAATAAAGGTCCTTTAGTACTAATAAATAAGGGCAAATCATGAGGGATAGGAGTATGTCTCTGTATCATGATAATTATGAAGGCATTCCGTGAGGGTTTCCAGATCTGTTATAACAACTGGAAACCTTGAGATTAACAATATCCTTTGAAGGTGAACTCAGAACAGTACAGAGAAAAACTCTGGTTAAGGGAGCAGAAAATAAGTAGAGGACGTAAGCTGTAATGTACAACATAAAGACTGAGACATGATGCGTGTGTGAGCGTCTAACAAGGAAACTACTAAGGTAGGTAGGAGGTTTATGATTAATCGTATAATAAATATAAAAAAAAGGTAAATTACCCTATTTTGTTACTGCCCAGACGATTATTAATTTTTGAAAAAAGATCTGCCACACCCGTGTGACTAAAGAAACTATGTTGAATGATGGATAAAGTGAATACTGTTGAGAAACTTACATCTTACCACAATGTGGTAGAGTGTATGAATGAAAAAAACATTTATAAATCTTTGTTTCCTCCTTCCTACCATCCTTTCCCCTTCTTCCTCTTTCCCTTCTTTTTCTTTTTTTCTTCGTTCGCCTTTGTCTCCACGTTACTGTCTTTAAGACTGGTCATTTTTTCTTGGCCTTCCGTTCACCACCCTTCCTCCTTATCTCACAATATCCCCCAGGCCACACTTCTCTTAATGATCCTCACCTCTCTCTCTCTCTCTCTTTCTTTTCGCGCCTCCCGTTTCTCTCTCTCTCTCTCTCTCTCTCTCTCTCTCTCTCTCTCTCTCTCTCTCTCGTTTCCTATTAACTGGCTCTCATCCATGTCACTGAATGTCTCCTTACTCTCCCCACCACGCACCCACCCTCGTCCATCCCACCGTCCTCGTCCCCCTGTTCTCCCTCTTTATATGTGTCCCTCCATCGCTCTTCTAGCCTCCCTCTTTACTTCTGTGTCATTCATTCATCGATCTCCCTTTGGTCTTCACTGCTCATTGTTTCTACTAATCACATCTTTTCAGCTTCCTTACGCTTTTAATTTTACCCTTTCCACATCCCACATTCTTCTCGACCAGTTTTTCAATACTTTCGTCATAATTTCCATCTAACCCTTTGCTTCCACTCTTTCTCGTCTCTGGCACTTCCATTCTCAATTTACACTACATTTCATACACCTTCCTCTCCTGGATGAAGGGGAGAATCTATGGGCTGTATAGGTTTAAGGATGGATAATTTTACACCTTTTCAAAACAAGAAAGTAAGTGTAATTGTTACCATGACATCTACAAATGAAAGTGAGAAGTTAATACCAAATGAATAAGGACAGTGATGTGCTTAATGTATTGCAGGTGACAGAAAGATCCAGAGTGGCAAGAGTCTGCAAAATATACAGGAACAAGAGACAATCAACGCTTAGGAGATCTGGGCCACCAAGCGTACTGTTTAGTAAGTCAGTGGCAGATATGCAACATCACTCTAATGTATTCCATCCTCCCTCTGCCGAGCAAAACGAGCACCGTCTGTTCACTTCCCTTCATTCCTTAAACTCAGGTGCTGGTGATCGTCTAGCCTCCCACATTATGCATAATTTCATTAAAAGAGTCACTAAGTCCACTGCCGATTGTCTGCCTAGTCGATGAGTGATTTAACTTTAAGTTGGTTACTGGCAGGTTTTGACTGCCCCAGAGGCTCTCCTTCTGGTGTAGTGGATGCTTAGTTTTGAATGTAATGTTAATTATGTAAATATCGTTCCCTGATATTAGCAAGAATAAATTAGTTACCCGTTCAGCTACTTGTTGAGTAGCAGGCGGGTTGATGAGAAATAGTCTTCAGTGTCTGTCAGTTTATTCCCTCTAGGAAACCTTATAGGAAGCGAGTATAAATGTTTCCATCATTTTTACTAACATCTTCTTGAACCGGTCGTCAACTGTAGATGTTGTTTGAAATTGTCGTTCGTTTCTAAGGGTGGATTTTGGGAGGTGATCAAAAGTTACAGGCTGCAAATCCTTCTTAAACAGACAACTCTTAACTTTAAGTTAGAAAAAGTAATGTATCAGTATAACTGAAATCTAGTACGTCTCTCGTAATATATATGCTGGATAGATATCATTATATTTTTAGCCATTCGTTCTATCTCTCTATGGCAAAACACCATAATCCTGTAAGGTTTCGTCGTTTGTCTCTGAGTTAGTTGTTTTACGAGGAAGGGCACTAACCCTCCTCCAACCCAATCGCTGGCAAGCAGGGAAGACATGTGGGTTGGTTATGTGCTTACCACCATGCGTTATAAATTGTTTACTGGCTTACAGGGCACCATTTGGCTTGTCACTGAATGTAAAGCCACCTGAAAAGGAATGAGAAATAATAAATAGAGGTAGGAAAGGTGGGAGAAATAAGGAGTGAGAGGTCAGACACAGAGAAAGAGTGATACAGATGAAGGAAGAAGTAGGCAGCACTACATTAAGTGAGTGGATGGTGGTGGTCACCACCTACCACTAACATCTAAAGATAACTCTTATTATTACGTCATTCGTTTACACACCCTAATTGCATGTAAAAGGATGAAATGAGGGTCTAGGAATAAAAGTGACACTGAAATGAAAATCCTCACAAAAGGTTCCTACAGTCCCCCTCCCCCTACATAAAGGAGAATCTACCATTCAGTGAATCCTGCAACAGTTAAGTCCCCTTCCCCGTTTTTTCCCATTCGTGTGGTCCATACTGCCCATTCTATCTTCCCCGCCGGCTCAGAGAACATTTCCGTCAGGAGCCGAGCAAGAACGATAAACGAAACGCCTGGACAAGGAATGAGCAAGAGTGTTGTGAGGAGAGAAATAAGGGAGGAAGGCAGTGGTGGAGAGAGGAATATGAACATAGGAACATAAGAATAGAGCATTACTGCAGTAGCCTGTTCGCTCAAGCAAGGCTGCTCCTACAAAAGTGACTAAACTACTTGAATAAGAAGAGGATAACGACGAAGAAGGCTCTCCTCCGACCATCAAAC
>JAGKTI010013123.1:3637-15138 GCA_018397915.1 Birgus latro
AGAGAGAGAGAGAGAGAGAGAGAGAGAGAGAGAGAGAGAGAGAGAGATTTCTTATTAAAAATGTCACGATGATTAAAAGTAAAAAAAAAAGGTGGTGTTTAAAACTGAGCCTGAATGTCATTAAAATTTTGAAATAATTTTGCCTGGCTTTTTGTGTGTGTGTGTGTGTGCGTGTGAAGTTAAGCGTTGTTATAGGAATTAATCATCATCATCATCATCATCAACAATTTTTTTTCCTCCCTAGGGTGGGGTGAGGTAGGGTCCAGAGAGGGAGAGAGAGAGAGGAAAAAAAAATGACAGAAGGAGAGACCAACTAATCAAGCATGCATGATATCGGAATTCAGAGGCACATAACTATATTTAACGTAAACTTTTTTGTTGCCAGTCAGCTTCAGGTGTTGTGATTATAAATGAGTTGGAATGTTACTGGAGTTCTGGATAACATGCATTTAGGGAGAAGTTATTATTTGGCCAACAGCATGAGCATGTCCATTATCGCCTAGTTAGTTCCTGGTCAATCCCTCCCTTTTAGTTTCCCGAAAGACCAAGAGAAAACAGCTGAATAGTCTTACGCTCAGCTGAATATAATCGTCTGACGCTAGGTGAAAAAGAATACTAGAGTTATTTCGTTCTTAAGACGGTTAATGGTACCAGTATCGACACTCAGGCTCCTATGATATATCCTCAGCTGAATAAAATCGTCTGACGTCAGGTGGAATACATTTTTAAAAGAGCCGACCACGAAAGAGTTAACTGATGGGTAAAAGAAAAAGAAGCACCCCCTGACAAATGGAAACAAATCTTTAATACAGTTACGATTAACGAATGATATAATTCACGTTTTGCTGCGTTAATCGTATTTCCCTGTCCCTGATGGAATTAACGAGGTGAATTGGACACCATCGCATTCCATATATGATCGGACAGCCTTTCATTTTCCAGCGCTGCGGGGTTACCATAAACCGTCATATTCTTCGTCGCTCTCGTCATCATTATCAAGTTTCTTATCATCATCAACAATTATATTCTTCATCCTATCATTGTCACACTACCTTCATCATCACCAACAGTCTTTATGTTACCATGATTTTTCTTACAAACTAGACTCTAGACTGTTGATAATATATATTAGTGTATATCTAGAAGTAGAAAATAAATTGTGTGTATAAGCATGTTCCTAGCTTCCGCGCCATTTTTTCCTATAGTCATCAGGCGTCAGTGTTCACAGATGCACAGGTAATGTCTAGAGAGAGGGCTGGCTGCCGGCTTTCTCACGCTCTGCCTCCATGCCTTCAGTCTGGGGGTGACTGATAGGGGCAAGTTCTGTGTTAATTTAAGAAGAATAAAAACCAGGTTATTTATCATCGGACTTTAGACTGACCTGTGTGGGCATGACACAAACTGATGTGTTTTACCCTGAATCGATCAGACGGATCTCAGGTGATGTGAAGGACATGGATCATATTTCAACACCATTGTACTCACTGGGATGATTTTTTTTTTACACACTCCTTTTGTTTCATGGCCTGAATACAGGGGAGGGATCTGACATTATCTAAATGCATCAGATATAATCCGACAACTGAAATCGGTTTAAGAAAGAGAAAAAGAAAATTATGTACTTAGTCTGAAGAGGGTCATTATATACTCGAATTATTAGAGTGCATTAAAGATCATGTGAATAAATGTGAAAAAGACCTAAAGTTCACTTATTTCTCAATGGAAAAAGCGAGATGGCAGACGCTCTGTTTGAAAAATATGTCTTGCCCCCCCCAAAAAAAAAAATCAAACATATAGGAATGAACTCAGGATAGTTCATTTCGAAATTTAGAAGACTCTGCTTTTGCAAGATTTGAGGTCGCAGACAGCAGGAAAGAAACACAAGAGAGCTGTTCCAGACTTTACCAGTTATCTTGAAATAAACAGATGGAGTAAAAAAAAAAAAAAATGGTAAGTTTCCACCAAAAGGAGGAAGCATTCAGGCAGGGCTGAAAAGAACACTGTCTATCGTAAGCGATGGTAGAGAAAAAGTGATGCAGCGTCTCGGCGAAGAAAGATATCGATCAGTGAGAAAGGGAGAGCTGATGAAAGCTTTTGATTCATCCCTATTTAAGAGAGCTATCTGTGGTGAACTCTTCCACACACGACAACTGGACTCCACATAGATAGGACCCAAATGCAAAGTTAACAACAGCCTGAGTTGGAAAAAAAAAATGTTAAGCACACCTGAGCATTGAGAAAAAGGAAATGTGAGAGAAGTAATGTGATCAAGAAAAATTACGGGAAAAGGAAACACCAAGTATAATGTGCAACAATCATGAAATTAGTGGAATGCTGTTGATGACGAAATGAAATATTTGTGTATGACTGTGATTCGTGGCACGTATAGAAGCAGATATTGATTTTAATGGGAATTTAACACAAACGCATGTACGCTCGCATTCACGGACATACGCCTCGACACGCAAACGCAAAAGCACAGATTCGTCCGTCTGAAATGTTCCTGCATCCGCAAAGCCTTAGGTTATGAGGTGCCATGTTTCAAGTATTGACAAGAAGCTGCATTTACGCATAATTTTTAAAAGTAATAAGAAACAGAGTGAATATAAGAGCAAGTGGATCATGATGTCACGTAAGCATCACAGAATCATGCTTCGAATCTAGCTCATACATCGTGATTCGGGATTCAATATCAGGGACCAAGAGTACTGGCAAAGCCAACTAGTAAACACAAGAGTACACATTCCGAAGGACCGATATACTAAAAGCTTTGACCTGTTTGTGTTGGAAAGGGTATGAATAATAGACGCATAAGCCGCATAAGCCGGGAGGGCGTTTGTCTTGTTGAATTAATAATAGTATATGAACGTACTCACTACAGCTACTTTTGTTAATCTCTTGAGCCTAAGGACGTCTTTTAATAGATATTCATGTTATCTCAGGCGATTTTATTCAGCGTACGATGTCATACGATTTTTTTTTTCTTTTCGTTACGGACAGATGATTAAATTCAGCACTGGAAGACCTCATTCAGTGGAAGTATTAACCGGGGAAGGGAGAGTAAATATTCTACAGTAATATTATTCCCTTTAGTGCATTTGCAGGAACAACAAGAAACGCGAGAAGCTTCACAAAGTTAGGCTCAATTTCCTGTCGAAACCAGGATCTGCTTTCCCAGTAAGAACAAGAGAAGACGCGGGTGGATTTTGCCCTCTCCTTACCCCTCCTGGAAAAAAGAGAAAGAAAGACGAAAAGAAAAAGAAAAACACCAGAAAAAAGAAAAGAAGAAAGAACAAAAAGAAAAGAAAAAAGAAAGAAGAAAAAGAAAAGAAAAAAGAAAGAAGAAAAGAAAAAGAAAAAGAAACACGAAAAGAAAAAAGAATGACAAAGAAAACAGAAAAAAAGCCAAAATCACGGCAAGGAATTGATAATATAGTTTGAGGTCGTATGCGTTAACCCTTTCAATGCAATTGTTTTTTTTTTCTCCTGTCCTTGCTGCTACCTCCAGACAATTTCTTAAGCTTTGGAGAGACCATACGTAGTTGGGGGCTAGTAAGAGTCCCAATTAACTATTTTCACATCTACCTGACTCTCGCCAAGCTGAATAAAATCGTCTGAAATTAGCATGAGTGAAGTTAGAAAGTAAGTCATTGTACTGAAAGGGTTAAAACTCAGAAAAATGGAGGGCAAACCTGTAATCATTTCAAGAATTTTTTGGAAGCACGTAAAGAAGATGGAACATGCCTAGCTTCTCGATATCACTGCTGACCGCTGTGTAACGTGGGATGCAGGCTAATGGCATCTGATAGCTCTGGATACTCTATGAATGACTGTCAGAAATTACGGGTTTGCTTTCCTTTCGTCATACAAGATATAATCCTTTTAATCCAATGACACACTTTCCATCTCATCCTCTTACCAGACGATTTTTTCAACTTAGGGGAGACGATTTGTGCAGAAGGGGTTAACGAAGGCTACATCTGACCTCTCCACTTCCAAGGTCGATATTCCCGTCGGGTAAGGAGGCTCCCTAACACCTCCTCCTTACCGACTTAGTTTTGGACAGGGGTGGTTAATATTGTTTTGTACATTACTGGTGCTGAATATGGTGATACCAGAATTATTTAAGCAAAACAGAAGAGAACGGCAGATGTAATAAGCAAAATAAATCTATTAGGAAAAGGTGTTAGGGAGCTTCCTTAACCGACGAGAAAACAGGCCCAAAAGTTTTTCCTAAGCTGAATAAAATCGTCTGGAGACAGTGAGGTAAAAAAAAAAATCAGTTACGTCATCGGGTTGAAAAGGTTAAGCATATGAGACTCGGGCCAGCATTCTCGTCGGTTGAGGAGGCTCCCTAACACCTCTTCTTTATCGGTTTATTTTCCAAACTAACTATCTATCTGTCCATAGTTAGACGCCTTAATCCCGTAAGGGCTGGCCACAAACAAATCGCCTCCATGTCGCCCTGTCCCCCACCATTATGTTGCCCTCCCCCAAACTCACCTCTCCCTCTCTCATATACCTCTCCACTCCATCCTTCCACTTCCTCCTCGGTCTCCCCTTCCCTCGCCTCCCCTCCACCTCACTCACATACACTCTCCTTGTTAGGGTCTCACTGACTACTCATTAATATCCCCTGGTTTGCTTCTTATGTATTTTCAATGTCGACATAGACTGCATGAATAACACACAAGAAAACAGTAATGGAGCAGAATCAGAAATAAATCGGTAAGGAAGAGGTGTTAGCCGCTCCAGAATACCGTCCTAAGTCCTGAACAAACTCACGAATACTCACAACTGTTCGACACAGAGGTTGGCCGGCTTGCGCAAGGTCCTCCGCATTCAGGATTGGAGGTAGGGTAATAATCTCACTCCCCCCGCCTCTCTCCATTCCCTCCGTGTCTCCCGCCTCCACTGACATCCCTAGGTCGCCTCCAGGGGTTGGGCGTGGTGTGTCTGCTCCTTCTACTGGTGTCGGGGAACTCTGGGCTAAGTCCTCGAGGTGTGTCAAATCGTCCTTCTCATCCTCGGCTTCCTCGAATTGAGTCTCGTGCCTTGCGTCTTCCACCAGCACCGAGGAGCGTCTATGTGATCTCCTACCTCTGTTTCGATGCCTAAAGTCTGGCTGGTAGAGTCTTCCCACTCTCTCCATCCCCTCTATGCCATCTAACACTCGAGAAATCATCGTGTCTCCTCTGCTTGGATCTAGAGCGTCCAAGCCATCTGTTGTCCTCTGGGTGACCTCCTCTAGTTGCGTCCTAGTGTCCCTTTCACCGTTAGCGTCTCCCAACCGACTCTCCTGCAGTGCCGGAGAACACCTGTGGGATCTCCTTCCTCTTGTGCGATGTCTAGGGTCTGGTTTGTTGGGTCTGTGGCGGCCGTGGTGCAGGTGAGTCAGGAGGCAGCGGTCGTCGCCCAGGTGTCTCACTTTCTCCCGCCGCTCCAGGAAGTTGTTGTGGCTCTTTCGACTCCTGAGGGGGAAGTGTGTGAAAAGAATCATAACACTGTTCAGATATGGCAGACCGTGAGTGTATCTGTCAGTTACAATGATGCAACAGGTGAAGACATTTCAAAGGGTGGTTCGTTGATTTACGGAAACTACTTTTAGTCCATTAATCAGAGCTGAAGAAAATTTACGGTTACATACCACAAAAATCACCTTCAGAAAATATGATAAATATCTGTTACCACCAGTTTAAGAAGTCGAGTCTTTTGTGGAAGAATGAAGAAGGTCGTGTACGCGTGTTCTGACAAAAATTATTAATATGAGTGGTACGTGTTTGCCTGGAGTCCGTATAAGTCAGCAGGAACTGTAGCTCATCAAATACAGTTAACACACTTAAACTTGAACTAAATTCCAATAAGCCAATGTATACTGTACACTATGGCTCCCTCCTGTATCGTCATTGAAGTAACTAACAAGGGATGAGCCCGACTGCCATATAATTATGAAATGTTACATAAAGATCGGTGGTGTTACATACATAATTATAACTTAGGTGAAACTAAATATAGAATACTTAGTACATTTAGTAGCAATATTTACTCGTATACTCAGTTCTAAAAATATTTATGAGTAGTCGGTGGGATAATGTTAAGCAATGCATGTCTCTGGTACATGAGGATTCTTGAGTAAGGCTTTGGAGACACTGGATTATTTCTAGGATGTTGCTAGCGAATATTAAAGGATATATTATAGAACCTTTGCACCTTTAAAAGATGAAATTACAAGACGGCACTGATATTGATGACAGTCACACACTAAAGAAAAATAAATACTTACAGTTCGTGATTCCCTATCATAGTTTTGTCTGTTATATCTAGTTTCCTCTTATTTTCTCTCCTATCTCTCTTCGTCTCCGTCACTCTCTGTCATCATCCACATATTTTATGTTATTGTCAAAAATGCTTGTCTCTGTGTTTGGTATGGGAGGTACACTAAAGCTGTTAAATGAGTTTCGTTTTGTCTGCTTCAAGATATGTGGTTACTTATGGATGTATTTGTCACTAGCAGTAATTAGTCGTCAATATGTCGGTGAAGAGACAGTACACATTACTTATATACGGTAACATTTATTTATCCTTCACTTCATCAATACTCCATGTCCTCTCGCTCTCCAGCCCAGTGTTGTCCTTCCCCCTCCTTCTCGCCCCTCACCCTTCCCCCTGTCTCCATCACACGCCTCCTCTCTAGCCTTCCCCTACCTCATCCCATCCCACTCCCCGGTCTCATTTCACCCCCCTGCATGCTTTGTCTACCTCGCTACAACTGGTTATTCGTGAAGTCAATGCAATACTGCTAATGACGGGACGTAAGGTCATCATTACGGTGGCACTGTATTAACTTGCACAATATTCGAATCGTTCTATTATTAACACAACAGGATGACTGAAATGTCAGATTACAAAGGGTATATTGTGTCATGATACAAAGGAACAGTCACACCACATGTTCAATATGGCCACCGTCAACACCAAGGCAATTGCAACACGTTCCTGGGCGTCAGTGGCTGCGACGTAGCGAAATTTCCCCCATGTAACTGACTTTGAAATCACCCTGTTTCAGACGCAAGTGTAATGTATATGCCTTAGTGTATGGCTAGCTGTGTGACATAGGAATTCACATTGTAGCCATGTATCGGAATATTAAAACTTGGCCGCCTCTGAGCTATTGCCTTTCTCTCGCGCAGTAGCAGGCGTAGGTAGCTTTATTCGATCCTCAGACCTGTATCACTCAGCACAGTAAATCAGCATAGGAAAAGGCATATACATTTCATAATCTGTCATAATATTAATAAAGAAACGTAATCCATTGTGGCTTATTAGGCTGGCACCATCACACACACACACTACCATTCCATTTATACATATGCTGCAGTTATACTTTTACCACACACTTGTGACTGGTGCAGACAATAGACTGTAATCCCAAGCCTTCTTCTTCCTGAATCGTCTCCACACCAGTCTTCCCTGCACAGTATATTTCTTACTTTTTATCTTGTTTATCACTATGGCAGGTCCTAATATCTCCACCTCATTTCGTTATCCACAGTATTCCTACCTCTATACTCCTACCCCGCTCCTCCACATACACACACACACACACACACACACACACGCATACACACACATTCATGAGTGACAGTACTTGGTTGTGAGGACTGAGAAGCGTGTAAACCTTGGCTGATGATTATACCTGGTCTCCTCGCCGCTGTTAATGCTGTAAACGGTGCTGCGAAGATAACCCCCTCCGGATGTTTCCGTGCTGTCCGCCGCCTCACCACCGCCCTCTGTCGTTGCTGTGAGGGCAATCTGAAACGAAAGAAAAAGGAATGTATTGCTTGAGGCGTCTTGATATTATGAGTTGTTAAAATGGAAGAATTATACCCACTTTCCTGAAGAGGGTCCAAGTCGGGCTGAAACTGTTGCATCATCATCATCATCACCAGTCAGACTCTTTTTCCACTCTAAGATGGGGTGAGGTGGGGTTCAGATAGCCAGGAAAAAAAAATAGAATAAGAAAAGTATAAAAAAAAAAGAGAAACAAGAAAAACTTAGTAGGAGAAACTTATTAAAGTCTGTCAAGCTGAATGAGCCACACTTTCATTCACTCACTAATCAAGTTCTCGGAATCCTGACCCCACCTCACAGACATGCACATCCACATTTCCGCCCTTCAGACCTCCCACCTTCCCAGTCATTTTTCCAGTCTATATTGCTTAACCCTTTCACGGTCGGAACAGCTCTTGCATTCTACAGTCGCTAACATCAACGCCCGTATTGTCGTCGATTGAGGACGCTCCCTAACACCTTTTCCTAAGCTATTTATCTTATTTATTACACCTTACTGCACCCATGTATTACAAAAAATCCTTCCAATATCAGCATACTCCGCATAAACAACGTATAAATGGATATTAACCACCCATATCCAGAAATAAATCAACAAGGAAGAGGTATTAGGGAGCTTCCTTAAACTACGAGAATACGAGCTGAAGTGACTGAATGTAGCTGAGAGAAATCGTAGTAGTTAAACTATTTATAATTATCCCGATTACTTTTCTACTGGTTTGACTTGTTTTTTTTTTTTTTTACTTTTTTTCGTGAGTGCTGAGTAAAATTATCATATATTTTTTCTACCCGGTCAATATTCATGCATTCATCTAGTACAGAATGTTGTAAAGCCTCCTAATATAAAAAAAAAAAAAGTGAATATAAATTATGTGGATATTTTTTCTGTTTTAAAAGTCAAAGGTTACATCAGCTAAATACAGACGATGGTTAGTAAATGCTATTGATTTACCGTTTAATTAGTGTAAAATGTCAGTGTAGCCAATTGTCAGCCGAGCATGCTACATACCAGTTTTATTTATTTATTTTTTATCTGTCTATTGCCAGACGTCTTAATCCCACCAACAAATTGCCTCCATGTCGTCCTGTCATTTCGCTGCCCTCCCTCCAGCTCACATCCCCTTCTCTCATTATACCTCTCACCTCGATCCCTCCATCTCATCATTCGTCTAGCCCTCCCTCTCCCTCATTCCACCTCACTTATTATACTCTCCTCGTTAGTCTCTCGCGCTCCTTCCTCTCCACATGGCCACATCTTCAATAAAACCATGCGAAGAAAACAAACTGTAATAATAGACCAGAATGACAGGGAAATATTACACTACTTTCAGCAAATTCCCAGGAAATTATACATTGTGATATTTATGTAATTCATAAATTCTCTGACACATTACAGGATATTCATTCTTCATCCGCGGTCCCTAGTGAGATGTGACGGCGACAATCCACCTCTCTAACCCTCTCACGGTCGAAACAACTCTTTTACTCTATGCTAGTTAACGCCAGACGATTTTATTCAGGTGAGAGTGAGTCATAGGAGCCTGAGTATTAACCCTTTGTCTGAGGAAGAGTTTATCGATTTTTTTTTCCTTCTAACGTCACACAATCTAATTATTCATCCATAATCATTCTCGTTATCTGTTTTATATCCTCATCAGATTATCTGTTCACTTGCACACACACACACACACACACGCACACACATCCAAGCAATTACTTAAAAGGACCGGGAAAGATTTATACGTGCCTCACTGCTCTGTACGAAAAACGCGAGATATATACTGGTTCCATTTCATGCACACTATTCCTTTTCAACTCAATTGCCGCTATGCTCTGTTGACTTTACCTTGCCCCAAAACTGCCATCCCTTCCTATTGACTGCCGAGTTATAGCAGTAGATTAACACTGAAATACGATGCTAGTCACGAAGAAGTGATATGAAAAACGATGAAAAACCCGTAGCATTTCCTATTTTTACCACTGAACTCCGTGGAACAAGCGACAAAAGGACGAAAATTTGGGCCAATTTAAAGTGAATATACTGTACTATAGTGACAGATTTTAAGATTTACTGTGCACCGATAAAATAAATCAATCTAGCTGCAAAATTCATACCCAGATATAGAAACGTTTTTTATTCAGAAGATGCAACAGATTTGGCCCGACTTGGACCCTCTTTAGATATGAATGAAGAGGTAAGTTGAGTGTTAATGTATAGGGAAGTGAGGCAGAGAGTGAGGGGAGAGGTAGGGAGGGCGTGGAGGGAAGAGGAAGGGCGGAAGCAGCGGGGTAAGGTGTAAGAAAAGGGGACAGAGATAGATAGACTGATGGATAGATAGATAGACGGATAGAGACAGTTACAGAGATAAATATATAAATAGACAGATAGGCAGACAGACAGATGGAAGGGCTGATAGGGAGATGGATGGATGGATAGATGGGAGGATGGATGGGTGAATGGAAAGACAGACAGAGACAAAGATACATACAAATATACATACATACAAACTACATAAATACAGAGACGGATGGATACAGAGAGAGAGAGAGAGAGAGAGAGAGACAGACAGACAGAGAGAGATGGGTATAATTCCTCCATTTAATCAGTTCACGTCCCTAATAAGTCAAGATAGAGATCTATTCTACGTTTCACGAGTGTCAATAGATAAACATGCTCACCAAAAACACTACTACTACTGCTACTACTATTGCTATTACTACTGCTATTATTATTATCGTTATTACTACTACTACTACTACTACTACTACTGCTACAACTACTGCTACTAATATTAATAAATAATAATAATAATGACAATAATAATAATGAAATGAATCTTTATGACGTTCAGTACAACGACGTCTCTTATATCCATTTCTTACTATCTCTCCAGACGATTTTATTCAACTGAGTCATGACATCTCAAACTGGAGGAAGCAGATACAGTCCTCGTTAACTCCTCCAGTACTAAGCTCCTCTCCTAAGATGGATAAAATCACCTGGAAGCAGCAAGGACGAATTACTAAAGATGTTTTCAAGGTAACTTTACAATAAAAAAAAAAAAAAAAACTACTGCACCTGCCCTCACTCTGATGAAGTTGGATTAAATTGATTCCCTCCCGACTTACACGCGATGGTATTAATATTTCTTCCCCTTCCTGTGTCCATTCCCCTTAATTACGGGAGGATTTTCGTGGGTTATATGTCAGAGTGAAATAGGGGAAATCATGAGCGTTGTGTTTGTCTGGCTTCCTCTTGTTTCCACCAAATTGTTAATTCAGCTCTCCTCTTCTTTTCTAACTTATTCTCGCTTTAGTACTATTTGTTTCTGTCTCTGTCTCTCTCTCTCTCTGTCTGTCTCTCTCTCTCTCATACACACACACACATACACGCTCCCACTCACTCACACACACCCTCCCAACCCCACTTTCACACTTCCCCTCACACACTCTCTCCCATCCTTAAACTTACACCTACTCACACCCACTCTACCATCTCCACACTCTGCGATGGTAACAGCAACCTTCCCTCCTCTCCTTTTGTCATTTCTAACCTCCTGTCGCCCAGCGTTAGTATCAGTGTGTGTGTGTGTGTGTGTGTGTGTGTGTGTGTGTGTGTGTGTGTGTGCGTGTGTGTGTGTGTGTGTGTG
>JAGKTI010013124.1:0-23538 GCA_018397915.1 Birgus latro
TTCTTTCTGATCGTCAGTATGGGTTCCGTCAGGGACGCTCCACTGGCTATCTTCTCACCTACCTTTCAGACTCCTGGTCATCCTCCTTTCGGGACTTTGGCGAAAGCTTTGCCATTGCACTTGACATCTCTAAGGCTTTCGATCGAGTCTGGCATAAATCTTTGATTTCCAAACTGCCCTCTAACGGTTTCTATCCTTCTATCTGTGCCTTCATCTCTAGCTTCCTTTCTGGTCGTTCTATAGCTGCTGTTGTAGACGGCCATCATTCTTCTCCTAGCCCTATCAACAGTGGTGTTAGTCAGGGCTCTGTCCTATCACCAACTCTCTTTCTTTTATTCATCAATGACCTTCTAAGCTGTACATCTAACCCTATCCACTCATATGCTGATGATTCCACCCTTCACCTTTCCATTCGGTTTCCGCAATGTCCATCTCAGCAGTTACTTCAGCAAAAAACGGGTGAGGCTATGGCACACCTAATGTCTGACTTGGCTCATATCTTGTTATTTTTAATGCATCAAAAACTCAGTTCTTACACTTATCAAACCGACAAAATCTTCCTCAGGATTACCCACTAATGTTTAATAAAGTCTAGCTCAGCCCTGCATCATCCTTGAACATGCTAGGGGTTTCATTCTCTCGGGACTTGTCTTGGAAAGAACATATTACATCTCTTGTGAAATCTGCTTCCAAGAGATTAGGTGTGCTGGGCTGACTCCGAGCTTTCTTTACCCCTGCACAGATGTTGACCTTGTACACGGGTTTTATTCGCCCGTGTATGGAGTACAACTCTCATGTGTGGGGAGGCTCGCCACATGCGGTTCTTCTCAATAGGGTGGAGTCAAAGGCTTTTCGTCTCATCAACTCTCCTCCTGTTACTGATTCCATTCAACCTTTGTCTCTTCGCCGCACTGCTGCTTCTTTATCTCTCTTCTATCACTACTTCAATGGTCACTGTTCCTCTGAACTGTCTGCTTGCATCCCTCCACCTCTACGACGGGCACGTAGTACCCGTTTAGCAACAAACTCTCATTTCTTTTCTGTCCAACTGTCTAATGCAAGAGTTAACCGTTACTCCCAGTCCTTCATTTATGCAACTGGTCAACTCTGGAACTGTCTCCCTCTGTCTGTATTCCCTGCTTCCTATGATCTCCAATCTTTCAAACACAGTGTGTCCAGGCATCTCGAAATGAATGGATCTTGAATTTGGCTCTCTTTTGCATTGTTTTTACTTTTTCTTGGAAGGAACAGTATTGCGGGCCCATGGCCCTTGGTTCCTTCTTCCTTGCATAAAAAAAGAAAAAAAGAAAAAAGCTGCTTTCCCAGTTTTCAGCCGCTTCACAGCACTCTTCACCTTTGCAAGTGTCCCGTCCCCTTGCACTGAATTCCTTCTCTGCACACCCCCAAAACCAATCATGTTTACAGCCGCTCTGCTCCCTCTATTCCCATTCATCAGGCTCTCAAAATATTCTTTCCATCTGGTCCTTACTTCATCCCCATGGGTTAATAATCTACCACCTACATCCTTCACACCATCACATCTCTTTCTGCTTTCACTTCTACATTTCCGCACCTCTTTCCAGAATAACTTCCTATTTTCAGAGTATTCATATTCATTTTTCTTCCTAGATCATCATTTACCTCCTTCTTTTTCCTCTTCATTAGTCTCTTTAATTGCTTCTTGCTCTCAATATAATCAGTTCTTATTTCAACTGAACTCCTGTCCTGTAACCACCTTGGCCACTTGTTCCTCTTTTCTTCCACCGCTCTCTTAACCTTCTCATCCCACGATGCTGTACCTTTCTTCTTTGTTGTTACTCTTGCCACACCACGCACTGCTTTAGCATTGCTAACTAAGCAATCCCTTTACGCATTCCACAAGGTGTCCAGAACCATTTCATTCCAATTCACTGATTCTAATTCCTCCTCTACTTTGGTCCTGTAATCATCTGCCATTTCTTTGATCCTCAGCTTCTCAAAATTCATTCTTTCATCCAGACTGCTCCTCTCTCTCCTGATCCACCTCACTCCTCTCAGCTTGATCTTGCATACCACAATCACATGATCTGACAGACTTCCACATCATCCTCTCACAGCCCTCGTATCAGCAACCATTCCCATCATCAACCTCTCTATGAGCAAGTAGTCAATCAAGCTTCTTTCAAAATGATCCCCGTTCCCTCTGTACCATGTTTATTTATTTGCATCTCTGTGGTTGAGATACGAGTTACAAATGCACAACATCCTCTCCTGACACATATCCTTTAGCTGCTTCCCATTATCATTTTCTCCTGGTACTCCATAACAAACCCATTATGTCATCCTCAGGACCAGTGCCTACTCTTCCATTCATATCCCCCATTACGATAATTTTATAGCTCCTGGCCATTTCTCTCGATGCTTCACCCAGCTCATCCCAAAACCTGTCTTTCTCTCTCTCACTCCTGTCCTCGCACGGTGCATACGCTACAATCACCATCACTTTCACCTTCTCAAACTTGAACTTGACACACATACACCTCGAGCTAACACATTTGTAGTCTCTCATTCCACTCTGCCACACCTCATTCATCAACAACACAACTCATTCCTTGCATCTTCCTTGCCCAGTCATGCTTGATCTTACACATTTCACATCCTCCCACTCCTCCACTTCACACCCTTTCATCTTCGTTTCACACAATGCCATCACGGCATATCTCGCACTCTTGAACACATTCACCACTTCCACCCTCTTGCTCTCCTCATTCACACCTCACATATTCCACATGGCCATGCGAGTCTCCCATTTGATTGGGGCCCTGGGCAGGTATTGGGCCCTCCGAGGCTCTCTGAAATGACTGCCTTCATTAAGTGTTTTTGGATAGGGGAATCTGGAGGACACTTAACCCCGCCAGAAATGCCAGTTATATGGTTACCACCCAGCATTGTAAATGATTTCCTGGGTACAGGAAACCATTTGGCTTGTCACTTAGTGTAGAGATCATATGGCATCTCTACACTGAGTGAGTGGATGATGGGCACCCCCATACTGGTACCTCTTCTTAAATCTTGTGATGATGTTTCCATTACCTCACCCAACTTCCCATTTTCATCCTGAGCATTCAGATCATCAATGATCTGCCACGTATCCTTGCCTTAACCTGAAAATCTTGTGATACCACTTCTAAAATTTGCATACACTGCTATCACTATCCCTCAACCCCCTACATTTTCATTGGCCACTTCACCATTATCCTCCAAAGCTTTTTTCCAGGTTTACAAAAACACAGTATAATTTCTTATCCTTAGCCACCTTCTGTACTTCTCCAGTTCTCCTACTGTATACTATATGGGTTCCCAGCCTGTCATGAAAATGATGTGCATCACACCAATATATACCTATTATTTTTCTTATTAATCTATTGATTATTCTTTTCATCACTCTCATTAGAGGATCCATCAGTTTCAGACTGAAGTTCTCCTCACAAGAAGCAGGGGTGGATGGATATCAGGCACCTTACACCAACATGCCTTCAGGCAGAAAAACAAGTTTCTCTGCACAGGCAGTCCTCTTCACTTGACAACAATGTAACCCCTTTCACTTCAGAAGAGAGATCTATCATTATCAAGGAAAAAAAAAAAATACAGTAATCCCTCCAATATCCGTTGTAATAGAGCCAAAGGCATGTCCGAATATTGGTTTTGTCCGGATATTGGTCCTGAAGCTCCAGCACTGGTTTTTCATGACCCTAACCTAACATAACCTAACCTAAATCAGAAAACTACCTTCCTACCTCCCTACTGGACATGTATAGCACTTATTTACGTCCCTTTTCACATAAATAATGCACATATAGTATGAATTTATTGAATTTTAACCAAAAAATGATGATTTAGAGGTGAGTGAGTCATAGGAGCTCAGAACTTGCCAGCATAGTATAAGTAAGTATCTGACATGGAAATCATCTTTTCTCATATTTTATGCACTAAATTATTGGATACAAAGCATCAAATACAGTAAATGATGTAAATTGCTACCAGAAAAATGGTTAGGTTAGGTTAGGTTAGGTTATGACCGGACATGAAATTCACTGCTTCCACCTTTTTCATAGCTGGTGCACTTAATAACCATGCATGAAAGAATTAAATTAAAGGCAGGAAATTATGAGTAACACAATGTTAGGTTAGGTTACGTTAGGACCGGACATGAAATTCACTGCTTCAACCTTTTTTCTAGCTGTTTTACTTAGGAACCATGCATGGAAAAATTAAATTGCAAGCAGGAAATTATGATTAACATTTAGGGTAATTTTTTAACACATGTACAGCATGATGAAAACAGGTTAGGCATGAAAATCTTTATGGTAACCATAGGTTAGGTTAGGTTAGGTTAGGACCGGACATGACATTAACTGCTTCCACCTTTTCTCTAGCTGTTTTACTTAAGAACCATGCATGGGAAAATTAAATTGCAAGCAGGAAATTATGATTAACATTTTAGGGTAATTTCTTAACACATTAAAAGCATGATGAAAACAGGTTAGGCATGAAAATCTTTATGGTAACCATAGGTTAGGTTGGGACTGGACATGAAATTCACTGCTTCCACCTTTTTTCTATCTGTTTTACTTAAGAACCATGCATGGGAAAATTAAATTGCAAGCAGGAAATTATGATTAACATTGAGGGTAATTTTTTAACACATTAACAGCATGATGAAAACAGGTTAGGCATGAAAATCTTATGGTAACCGTAGGTTAGGTTAGGTTAGGACCGGACATGAAATTCACTGCTTCCACCTTTTTTCTAGCTGTTTTACTTAAGAACCATGCATGGAAAAATTAAATTGCAAGCAGGAAATTATGATTAACATTTTGGGTAACTTTTTAACACATTTCCAGCATGATGAAAACAGGTTAGGCATGAAGTTAGGGTACTTACAAACAAGAAGCTGCCATCCAGATGTAATAACCCACTCTATCATAAACTCTGACAGGAAGACCTTGCACCTGACACCTTTCCACTTGAGAATCACCAGCACTTCTCACCAACACTTTCCACAAGGTTTTTTTTTTTTTATAACTGGAATCACATCACTTCACTGCACTGTACATAACAGTAAATTCCTGTGTGGTCTAGTGATGATCATCACACACATGATGAAGAAGGTGAAAAGCAGTATCAAGCACTGTAGGAGGTAGGGTATCACCACAAAAGCAATCACTTCGGCCGCCATTGTCGGAGATGTTCAGGAGGCAGTAATGGCAGACAGGCGCCACGAGTATAAACATGGCGGATCGGCGCGGGCGGGAAATTCAAACTGACGCGGTCCCAAAAAATTGAAAATTTTTCTATTTTTTTTAATTTTTTTGCATTTTGGGGGTTGGGCAGCCCACAATATCCGAATAGTGAGTATATCCAAGTACTGGACGTCCGAATAATAGAGGGATTACTGTACAAGCAAAGGGCTGGATAGTATCAGCAACTTACATCTAAACACTTAGGACCACATGGCATCCAGGCCTTCACAAACATCAACAACTACTGTCCCATTTTGCATACTGTATCATTCCCAGCATATGGAAACATGGAATAATCATCACTGTACAAAAACTAAAAAGGGACCCGACATACCCTTCGTCAAACAGCCCATAACACTAATTAGCATGCCATACAAGATAAAAGAATGCCTATTTCTTAACCATGCCACACCTCATGTACACTTTGCTTCTTCATAATGCAGTTTTTTACAAACCAACCTCACACTACATGCACCTGTGGGCATCACAGTCCACGATACCAGCAAAACGTACACTTCTTACACCAACAGACATTAGGAAAGCCTTCGATGTCATCCCTGAATCAAACAGATTACCAAAATCTACAACACAAACATGAAGAACATCACCAAAAGCTGTCTTGCCAACTATTTAACTGGTAGACAAGCACATTTTACACTCCAGAGCAAGTCACCATGTACACAAAACTTCCCTAACAGAGTTCAATAGGGCTTCTCCCCCTCCCCCCGACACACTTTTCAACTTGCGCATGCATGATATTCTCACAGGCCAAAACTCACAACTCTGGCTCATAGGCAGATGACATAACTATAACATCCACACATTACATCACAGACACAGCCTGTTCACAACAACATGACTACTGTACCTCTACATACTTCACACAAGTGTTGAGAGTAATAGGTTGACAATCACTTCAGTCAAATCCAGGGCTAAGGAGTTGAAGCTGAAGTCGGAATCAATTACGGTGATGCTGAAGCCGAAGTCAGTCAAAAAGTCCCTCCTCTGACCACCAGTAAAGAAATTTTAAACATGATGTAGATGTAATTTGGAGCTATTGCCTATCAACAGCTCCTCTGGTTTTATTCTTGCTGCTGCTGCAGCTCTTTTCTTCTTTTCTCTAGTTTTCCACATTTTATTAAGAACTTGTTTGTTGTTCTCCTGGTCTTCGTTATGTTGATCATAAACATAGGTGATACCATCTGTCGACACAATGACAAAAACAGAAAGTAAACAGACACCACGATCAGCAAATTTCCCACTGAGTGAACGTGTCTGGATAATTTTTTTATTCTAGAATCTACAAGTGAGTTTCTTGATTATGAAATTACTAGGAATGATATGGTTATAGCATAAAGTGACATGGAAATGTCTGTCAGCTTCCGTAAGCTGTGAGGTGGGAATTTCAAGCATGTGCAAGTCAGTGAGGACCCATCATGGCAAATTTATTGTAGAGAAAGTCTATGGAGTCGGAGTCGGAATTAGACACACAAGAAATTGTGGGGTCTGAGTCAGAGTTGGAGTGGGGTGTTTTGAGTAGCAATTCCACATACCTGATCAAATCCACCACCACACTCATTATCAGCAGAAAATATAAGTACAGATACACCCTTGATAATGTTCCATCGATTAAAAAAGTATCGGCACCCTGGGGTCGGATATGTGAAATACTTCGTCTCTGGTTCAATCGGTAGAGTTGGCATGCCTAATTCACAAAAATGGTTGATTTACCATGTAGTACAATGTTACTCTGACTAATCCAGTAATATATCTGTAAAATAAATTATAACAACACAAATGAAAGATACAAACTAACATAACCGTGTCATTTCCCGTAAATCAGAGTCCGTATATCATAATGTCTCACTGAAAGGGTGCCGATCCTTTTTTTATCGATAGTACCTGTGCCACACGTACCTTCCACTAAGATCCTTGGAGTGCCATATGACACTGGACTCACCTTCAAGGAACACATACAAGACATGAAGAGGTGGTGCAACCCCAGACCCAACACAATCAGGGAACTTAAGGGACAGGCACTAGACGAAAAAAGAAACACCCTCCTACTCTACAAACAGTATATCAGATCAGTGATGGCACCCCACATTCAATACAACACATTGCTTGCAGACTAAACAGAAGAATGCTCGACACATCATCACAGGCCGCACCAAAACCAATTCTCATAGCTCAATTATTTAGAACTAGTCTTCCCTGTTAGGAAATATCTCGATATGAAATGCACACAATTCTACGCAGCAGCCTATGCTAACACAACACCCTGTCATTATATGACAAGCCACACTATACAAGAACAGAAGGAACATAAAAGATGCCATACAAATATTATCAAGAACTCGTCAACAACAACTCACCCCAAGACATTCCAAAACCAGCAATGAAGAAATACATACCATGCATATTCATTTCATGGAAAAAGCAATACTTCTCAATCAGAATATTGTACGTTAACACAAGCTCCTTCTTCCGATATCTACTCATCAGAGCTATTTGTAAGAGTTGATCATGATCACCTACCTTCATTTTCGTTTTTGAAGGCTCCAACATGCTTGCATGCATCGGCCTTGGACACCTAATGGCGGCTCTCCATGCTGCTCGATCTTTGGCAGCCTCCCTGTTCAGGCCCTTAACCCTGAGGTCACACTTAATGACCTTGTCCCATGTCTTTCTCAGTCTACCCCTCCCCCAATATTAACACTTCTCACCTTCTGCACCCAATTATCATCCCCCATCCTCTCCACATGTCCAAACCACCTCAGCCTACCTCTCCTCATCACAACACCAATACACTCCAGTCCCATCCTACTTCTCAACTCTTCCATTGTAAACCCAGCCCCCCCAGGCCTTGCACGCAGGGACGCACTGCACATCCACCTAATCATTGTCATTTCTGTACGTTTAAACCTGAGAATATCCTCTTCCTTTACTCCCCACGTCTCGCTACCATGCAGCATCACACTCCTAACACATGCTGCTTACAAAGACCCCTTAGCATGTAAGGAGAGTCCTCTCAATGTCAGAAGAGGCAACAGCTCTCTGAACTTCTTCCAACCACTTCTCACCCTAGCAACCGAGCTAACTCCAGCCCCACCTCCGGCACATAACATGTCTCCCAAATAAAAAAACTCTACCACCACACTCAAGAGACTCAGAAAAGTTCAATCCTTTCACGGCTAACAATCTCCAACTGCTCTCCCCGACACACCGCACACATAAAATCAGCATTATCTCGCAGTCTACCTCTAATACCACTACATCTCGTGCACCCATTTATCACAAACACTGCACAATATGGAATTACTTCCCACACCTTTGTAGCAAACTGCACATGGCCACTCTCCCTCTCCTCTAACTGTACTGCCACCAACCCAAGATATCATCACTTTTGTTTTATCTGCATTTACCCTTAAGCCCTTGTGCCCCATACCATCTCTCCACTTCTTAAATCTTTCCTCCGCCTCCTTTTCATTCTCTGCAATCAACACCAAATCATCAGCATAAAACATCTCCCACGGGAGTCCATATGAAGTGACATAAGAGGGCTTTAAGTACCATGATAAACAACAAGGGACTCAAAACTGACCCCTGATGCACACCAACATTCACGGAAAACTCATCACTCAAAACTCCAATCACTCTTACCTGAGTGCAAGCACCCACGTACTTGGCCATACCACCCTAACCAGCCACTCTTCCAACCCAAGCTTTCTCATTGCCCACTTCACCACATCTCTAAGGACTCTGTCAAAGGTCTTTTCCAAATCAATAAAAACAATACAATTTCCAGTATATTTTTCCTGATGCTGTCGAACAATGAATATGGCATCAGTGGTCCCCCTGCCTGGCATACACCCAAACTGCATCTCATCAATATCACTCTTTCTCTAATCATACCTTCTAGAACTCCCTCCATTACTTTCATTATCTGATCTAAGAGCTTTATACCTCTGTAATTTCCCCTTTCCAGGGCATCACTCTTCCCTTTGTACACATTTACAATTACACTCTTCAGCCAATCATCTGGGACAACACACTCATATATAATCATGTTTATCAGGTCAGTGACTAACCTCACCCCAGAATCTCCTGAGGCCTTCAACATTTCAGCAGTCAACCCAGACACACCTGCCGCCTACCCAACCCGCATCCTGCCTATTGCCTCACTCACAGTAGCAGTGCCAATCAAAGGCCAAGGGCCAAACACTGGATCTGCTGACTCCAAACCTTCCCTATCCCAGTCAAACTCCTCATTCAACAACCGCCTATAATGATCCCTCCATGCATCTTTAATATCCCCACTGTTCACTACTACCCTTTCTTCATCATTCGTCACACACTGCTCACTTACAATATCCCGATTATCCCTCTTCACCTGATTTGCCACCCTAAATATCATATTTTTCCTTGCCCCATAATTCAGATTGTCAAGTAAAAGTCTCTGTGACTCAGACTTCACCCTGTATACCTCACTTCTAGCCCTACGCTTGGCAGCTAAGTACTCCTCCCTGTTACCACCCTTCTTCCATTCCCAGAAAAGCCTTCTTTTCTGCTTAACTGCAGCTTCTACACCCTCATCCCACCATATAGATACTATATGTCTTGGTGGGCCTCTTGTCCAACAGCATATTGCATTAGTAACTCTGAAGAGGTTGTTCTTAAGGGCTCTATACTGTTCATTAATGCCTCTGTCTACGGCTCCCTGTTCAGCCACCACTCTACTCATCTCACTATAAACGGCATCCCTTACTGATTGGTTTCCCAGCTTCCAGATTTTCCTCCTACGTACATAGTATGACTGGGATAGGGAAGGTTTGGAGCCAGCAGATCCTTTGTTTGGCCCTTGGCCTTTGACTGGCGCTGCTACTGTGAGTGAGGCAATAGGCAGGATGCAGGTGGGGAAGGAGGCAGATGTGTCTGGGTTAACTACTGAAATGTTGAAGGCCTCAGGAGATACTGGGATGAGGTTAGTCACAGACCTGATAAATATAATTATATATGAGTGTGTTGTCCCAGATGATTGGCTCAAGAGTGTAATTGTAATGTGTATAAAGGAAAGGGTGATGCCCTGGAAAGGGGAAATTACAAAGGTAAAAAACTCTTAGATCAGATAATGAAAGTAACGGAAAGAGTTCTAGAAGGTATGATTAGTGAAAGAGTGAATATTGATGAGATCCAGTTTGGGTTTATGCCAGGCAGGGGGACCACTGATGCCATATTCATTGTTCAACAGCTTCAGAAAAAATATATTGGAAAGAAGAGGGAATTGTATTTTGTTTTTGTTGATTTGGAAAAGGCCTTTGACAGAGTCCCTAGAGAGGTGGTGAAGTGGACAATGAGAAAACTAGGGTTGGAAGAGTGGCTGGTTAGGTTGGTTATGGCCATGTACGTGGCTGCTCATACTCAGAAAAGAGTGAATGGAGTTTTGAGTTATGAGTTTTCTGTGAATGTTGGTGTGCATCAGGGGTCAGTTTTGAGTCCCTTGTTATCATGGTACTTGAAGCCCTCTCACATGACTTCAGAGATGGACTCCCGTCGGAGATGTTGTATGCTGATGATTTGGTGTTGACTGCAGAGAATGAAAAGAAGGTGGAGGAAAGATTTAAGAAATGGAGAGATGGTATGGGGCACAAGGGCTTAAGGGTAAATGTAGATAAAACAAAAGTGATGATATGTAGAGTTGGTGGCGGTACAATCAGAGGAGAGTGAGAGTGGCCATGTGCAGTTTGCCACAAAGGTGTGGGAAGTAATTCCATCTTGTGCATATGTAGTGGTATTAGAGGTAGACTGTGAGATAATGCTGATTTTATGTGTGTGGTGTGTCGGGGAGAGCAGTTGGAGATTGTTAGGTGTGAAAGGATTGAACTTGTTGCTGAGTCTCTTGAGTGTGTGAAAGAGTTTTGTTACTTGGAAGACATGTTATGTGCCAGCGGTGGGGCTGGAGCTAGCTCGGTTGCTAGGGTGAGAAGTGGTTGGAAGAAGTTCAGGGAGCTGTTGCCTCTCCTGACATTAAGAGGACTCTCCTTACATGCTAAGGGGTCTTTGTATGCAGCATGTGTTAGGAGTGTGATGCTGTATAGCAGTGAGACCTGGGCAGTAAAGGAAGAGGATATTCACAGGCTTAAACGTACAGAAATGAGAATGGTTAGGTGGAAATGCAGTGCGTCCCTGCGTGCAAGGCCTGAGGGGGCTGGGCTTACGATGGAAGAGTTGAGAGGTAGGATAGGACTGGAGTGTATTGGTGTTGTGATGAGGAGAGGTAGGCTGAGGTGGTATGGACATGTGGAGAGGAGGAGGGATGATAACTGGGTGCAGAGCGTGAGAAGTGTTAATACTGGGGGAGGGGTTGGGAGGGGTAGACCGAGAAAGACATGGGATGAGGTCATTAAGTGTGACCTCAGGTTTAAGGGATTGAACAGGGAGGCTGCCAAAGATTGAGTAGCATGGACGGCCAGCATTGGGTGACCAAGGCTGATGCATGCAGGCATGTTGGAGCCTTCAAAAACAAAACAAACGAAACGAATGTACATATGTCCTCCTTCTCATCACTTGCTTTTTAAGCACCAAGTCACAAATCAATAGTTTGTGCTGCTGCACACACTCCTCGCTTCCTATAACTTTAACATCCCTCACTAATCTCCTATCAACCCTCCTGACCAGAAAATAATCTATCTGACTGCTATTTCCCCCGGACTCATACGTAATCAACCTACTCACTTTTTTTCTAAAATGTGTGTTGTACACAATCATGTCCATAGCCTCCCCAAACTCGAGTATTCTCTCCCCTTCTGCATTCCTCACACCATATGCACATCCCCCATGGACTCCTTCATAACCTTAAGCTGCTTCACCCACATGACCATTTAAATCCCCTCCCACAACCAGTATCTCATCATCGCCCATACCACCTACTACGCGTATTAAATCATCCTTCTCTGCGTCATCCAACTCTGCCTGTGCAGCATTTGCCGATATAATTGCAATCATTTTCCTACCGATCAAAACTTTCAATAATAATATCCCATCGCTTACTCTCATAACATTCATAACAATTCCACCCATTTCTCCGCAACCAACACACCCACACCCCCATATCCATCAGTCCCCCCCTGCCAAAACTACTTACAGTAGCAATCCTTCCCAACAATCTTTCTGGCTGATCCACTCCTATACCGGACTTCCTGCAAACATGCCACATCCACCCACCTCCTACTGAATGCCTCAACGACTTCCCCACAAACTTCCCACATTCCACGAACCCACTCTAAACCCCCCGGGTGATTTACTGTCATCAGGCTTGCTTTGATGCTTATACTTGTAAGTCATAGTCGGTAAGATAAAGGGGGGGTAAACATTCCACAGGTCCCACCCACTGCACAAACCTAGGTCCAGGCAATGGATCTGGGACCCCTAGCCCACCAGCTTACCAGTGGCTGTGGTAGTGGCCTCGGGGCACCCTACCAGGACAGCTGCAGGGACACCCTCCAAGCGCGCCTTGGCACTGCAACTGCCCCACCATTATATTATATACCCACTGATAGGTCAGTGTCCTGGGGTGCTACTCCCAGGTTCGGGCCCCTCTCTATTGGGCGGAAGCGGCAGCCTGGGAACCGCAATGCCCTGTACCCTCTAACACAGGTTCGAGCCCCATCTCACCCCGGACCCATGATCTATGCCGGCGGAACCACCGTCACGCTTAGATCAAAACAACGTCCAGCCTTCCTCAGTTGCCAGATTAGACTCAGATTGGGTGGAGTTGCAGATAACATGCCCAGAGCCTGAGAGGGGCTCCGGAGAAAGTCAGGAACTTACTGTTGTCTAGTAAATATTCTTTAGTTTATACTCTAAATGTCTATCTATCTATCTATTGCCAGACGCCATAATCCCGTAAGGGGTGGCCATTTGACTTTGAGTTATTTGTTTTACAGGGAGGGGCACTAACCCTCCACCAACCCACTTGTTGATACGTAGGGAGCACGTATGGTTTGGTTATATGGTTACCACCCAGCGTTGTAAATGGTTTCTTGGCTTACAGGAAACCATTTGGCTTGTCACTCAATGTAAAGCCACCTGTAAAAGAAAAGCAATAAGAAGTGACAGGAAAGATAGGAAAAATAGGCAGAGAAGAGGGCAGGCACAGAAAAAGAATGATAAAGGCTAAGGAAAAAGTAGGCAGCACTACATCAAGTGAGTGAATGATGGTCGCCACCACCTACCACTACTCTAAATGTAATAAAACTAATTATCTTTTCACTAAATAAAATACTGAATATATAATCAGTGTTAAACATTTATTTATTTATTTATTTTTATCTTTATGGTGGAGTGGGGTGGGGTGGAACGTTTCAGTAAGGCTGACAGGTCAGGGGCCCATACATTTATTAGAACCAGGGCCCCAAGGTGTTTCTCCTGGACCCTGCACATACCCTGCCTGCAGAACAGGCATGCACAACATAACACACACACACACACAAAGGAGCACACACCACACTAAGACACAAACAGAGCATAAATGGTGCAGGGAAACTATGGGATGACCCCAATGGGACAGTTGCTTAACTGTGGTTGATGTGTCTGCTTGCCCAGAGAGACTAAGGTTAAGCAACATCAGTAACAACAGAATCAGACCTCAATAGTTTCCTCAGTCTAAGGCATCCCCCTTACTCTTATAGCCACTCATGATGTGGCTGCACCTCCAGTCCAGTATATTACTATATGAGTTCTGTACTCAGTTCACCAGAGGCCTTCAACACCTTGACAATTCCAGATGGACTTACAGCCTTCCCATTTTTTAGTTTAGCTCTTGCCTCTTTGACTCAGTCCAACTCTACCCAAAAAGCTGGCCCTTGTACTGAATCAGTTGGGGTTGGAGTGTATCTGTCCCATTCAAATTCTTTGCTTGCCAGAGTTTGTGACTCTTCCATGCTTCTTTTTTTTTAA
This sequence comes from Birgus latro, assembly GCA_018397915.1. Lineage (NCBI taxonomy): Eukaryota > Metazoa > Arthropoda > Malacostraca > Decapoda > Coenobitidae > Birgus > Birgus latro. The sequence goes on from JAGKTI010013124.1 coordinate 14,241, forward strand.
CTGTCATTACACAACATCTTACCATTAGCTTTCATTTCAAATGAATTTTCACATACTATGTCTGTCTGTTTTGGGAATGGCTGTGAATACTGCTATACAGTCACGAGTTAGTATGAGATTGGGTTACATCAAGTGAAAACCTATCACATACTGATTTATCATAAATCAATGTTGATTTAACAAGGATTCAATGGGGGATATGTTGAGGATCAAGGGCCACATAACTGAAAACCTCAAAAATATTTCTGCCACCCACTTGAACTACATCCCAGACTGATCTGAGGTGTCACCAAGGGTTCCTCCAGTGGCTGGGGGACAGCTGGAGGGGTGGACGATCACTCCAGGCCATTAGGAGAGGATGATGACCAATGAGGAGAGCAAAGTAGTGAGGCGGAGGGGCAGCTTAAGGGGCTCAGTGATCTTACTTTCCCCCTGCCCCTTCTTATGGCGCTTAACAATGACCAATTTCACATCAGGGGAAAGACTATGCCTTACCCTTTTAGGCTTGCCCTTGGCACCAACGGTAGCACCGCACTTTCCACTAGGGGTGGCATCCTTATCAGACATGATTTCCAAGTAACAAGTTTCAGGAATTCACACACAAAAAGTTACCACTGTACTTAACCCTCTCAAACTCTTTCAACATAACCTGCATCGAACCACTTTTGAGTACTGCATGACCCCCACAGGCTGGCACAGACATTATGCACCACATACCCCTCACTCAGAGATGTTAATGACATCGGAAAATGTTTCCATTCAACTTTCTCCGCTGTCCTTATCGCTGTATTTTTATGCTATTGCTACATGTTATAAATGAATAAATGATCTTCCTAAAAAAAAAAAAAAGTATACAGTAATCCCTCTATTATTCGGATGTCCAATATTCGAACACCCTCACTATTCGGATATCGTGGGCTGCCCAACCCCCAAAATGCCAAAAAATTTGAAAAAAATAGAAAAAAAGTCAATTTTTTTGGACCGTGTCAGTTTGAATTTCCCGTGTGCGCCGATCGGCTGTGTTTACACGCGTGGCGCCTCTCTGTCGGTCCCCATTTCCCACTCAGCTCCTGCCTCATGAACAGCTCCGAGAATGGAGGCCGAAGTGATTGCTTTTGTGGTGATACCCTACCTCCTACAGTGCTTGATACTGCTCTTCACCTTCTTCATCATGTGTGTGATGATGGCCCTGCCACCTGAGAAGAGGAAGAAAGTGGTTCTGACTCTGGAGAAGAAGAGGGAAGGGTATTGGAAAAGATGGACGCCGGGTGGCCGACATCACGGATTCGTCGTGAATTCAATCTCCCTCGCTCCACCTTGTTTGATATCAAGAAGTCCCGAGACAAACTACAGCAGTACATGGCTGATTTTGCTTTGAAGACCAAACGAAACACGGAGAGGAAGGTGATGTTTAGTCCTAAGTATGCAGACATCGACCGATCCACGTTGATTTGGTATCGACAACAACGTGCTGCAGGTGCGTTGGTACGTGGAACGGAGCTGAAAGCTGCTTCTGAGTTCACAAGGCTCCAGGACTCGTCACTAGACCACACGGGAATTTACTGTTATGTACAGTGCAGTGAAGTGATGTGATCCCAGTTATGCAAAAAAAACGTTGTAGAAAGTGTTGGTGAGAAGTGCTGGTGATTGTAAATTGCTAAGGTTGTGTGGTGCAATTTCTTCGTGTCAAAGTCTGAGATGATAGAGTTATAGACAGCGGCTTCTTTTTCGTAAGTACCCTAACTTCATCAAAATTCCTTGTTTTGTTCTTTCCATATCATTAATCTCATGCATAAACTGTGTGCAAGATGATTTCCATAATGATTTTCATGTCTAACCTGTTTCATCATGCTGTAAATGTGTTAAAAAAATTACCCTAAATGTTAATTATAATTTCCTGCTTTCAATTTAATTTTTTCATGCATGGTTTTTAAGTGCACCAGCTATGAAAATGGTGAAAGGCAGTGAATTTCACGTCCGGTCATAACCTAACCTAACCTAACCTAACCTAATCTAACCTATCCTAACCTAACCTATGATTACCATAAAGATTTTCATGCCTAACCTGTTTTCATCATGCTGTAAATGTGTTAAAAAATTACCCTAAATGTTAATCATAATTTCCAGCTTGCAATTTAATTTTTTCATACATGGTTTTTAAGTGCACCAGCTATGAAAATGGTGGAAGGCAGTGAATTTCATGTCCGGTCCTAACCTAACCTAACCTAACCTAACCTAACCTAACCTAACCTAACCTATCCTACCCTAACCAATGCTTACCATAAAGATTTTCATGCCTAACCTGTTTTCATCATGCTGTAAATGTCTTAAAAAATTACCAAAAATGTTAATCATAATTTCCTGCTTGCAATTTAATTTTTTCATGCATGGTTTTTGAGTGCACCAGCTATGAAAAAGGTGAAAGGCAGGTAATTTCATGTCCGGTCCTAACCTAACCTAACCTAACCTAACCTAACCTAACCTATGCTTACCATAAAGAATTTCATGCCTAACCTGTTTTCATCATGCTGTAAATGTGTTTAAAAATTACCCTAAATGTTAATCATAATTTCCTGCTTGCAATTTAATTTTTTCATGCATGGTTTTTAAGTGCACCAGCTATGAAAAAGGTGAAAGGCAGTGAATTTCATTTTCGGTCATAACCTAACCTAACCTAACCATTTTTCTGGTAGCAATTTACATCATTTACCGTATTTGATGCTTTGTATCCAGTAATTTAGTGCATAAAATGTGAGAAAAGATGATTTCCATGTCAGATACTTACTTATACTATGCTGGCAAGTTCTGAGCACCTATGCCTCACTCACCTCTAAATCATCATTTTTTGGTTAAAATTCAATTAATTCATGCTTTGTGTGCATTATTTATGTGAAAAGGGACCTAAATAAGTGCTATACATGTCCAGTAGGGAGGTAGGAAGGTAGTTTTCTGATTTAGGTCAGGGTCATGAATGACCAGTGCTGGAGCTTCAGGGCCCAATATCCGGACAAAACCAATATTTGGACATGCCTTTGGCTCTATTGCATCGGATATTGCCATATTATATCGTTCACTAATTTATTCAACGCTGATTTCTCACAGATATGTAAACACTTTGTCAATGCTTGTTGAAAGAAAGTTGTAGAACATTGATTTGTGATGATTTTCATAAAAAATGACACTTCTAGCTCTATTACAAAGATTTTTATGGCTTACAGAACAGAAATATCTTATGGTTTTTGAACACACAATGCCAATCTAGTTGTGACTGGCTCAACATCATAAAATGTTTCCAAACATTTCATTCCCCTGCCCTTATCTGTAACTGTATTGTTATGAAAAAACTACATGTTTTAAATGAATAAATTATATTCCTAATGAAAGAAGAAAAAAGAAACAAAAGTAAATCACCATATTTTTTTCATTCACTCATTTATTCAACGCATATTTATAGAGATAAATAAACATTTCGTCAATGCCAGTTGAATGCTCTACGACTTTTTCTCGACAAGCATTGATGAAATGTATATACCAGTACGTAAATCTGTCAGAAACCAGCGTTGAATAAATCTATCTATCTATCTACTGCCAGACGCTTTAATCCCATAAGAGGTGGCAACAAACAAATTGCATCCATGTCACCCCGTCCCCCACCATTTCATTGCCCTGCTCCCAGCTCACACCCCCCTCTCATATACCTCTGCACTTTACTCCTCCATCCCATCCTTGGACCCCCCTCCCTCCCCCCCTCCATCTCACTCACATAGACTCTCCTCATCAGTCTCTCACTCTTCATCCTCTTTACATGGCCAAACTATCTAACTGTGTTTCTCCTAACACTTCCTATCACATCCACATCCACACCCCAACATTCCTTCACTTCCTCACATGTCAGTCTGTCTCTCCATGTGACTCCACATGCTCCTTTCAAATAACTCATTTCCACTGCTCTCACTCTTGACTTCTGTCCCTCCAGTAAGGACCAAGCTTCACTTCAATATGTTAGAGTTGGTATCACAATACTGTACTGTCAAGTAGTAACTTTTTCACTTCCATGATCACTTCCCTGTTCTTATTACTGCTTTCATGGAACCAGCAACCTTTCTTCCTTGTTGTATCCTTTCAAGCACTTCACCCTCTAAACTTCCATCCTTACTCATCACACTACCCAAGTATTTAAATGCACTCACATTTTCAATTTCCTCCTCATCCAACCTCACTGTACATTCACTGCCTTCACTTCTCTCGAAGACCATAACTTTACTCTTTCCTACATTCACCTTTAGATTCTGTTTCTTACACACACACCCAAACTCATCCACCAAGCCCTACAGTCTTCACTTAACAACACAGTATCATCTGCAAACAATACAGGGAGTTTCCAAACACTGCCCTCTCTCATTAAGACTACTCCAACATCCACTGTCCTACCTTGTATCTCTTTTATAACCCCATCCATATACAGACTGAACAACCATGGAGACATGACACATCGCTATTTCAACCCAACCTTCCAATAAAAAAATTCACTCAGTTCATTATCCACAAGCACTGCAGCCTTAGCATCCTCATACATACTCTTCACAGCATTCAACAACTTCTCATCTACTCCATAACTTTCCACAATCCTTGTCTATCCACCATGTCATGTGCATTCTCCAAATCCACAAAGGCCGCATACAACTTCTTTCCCTTGTCTAGAAACTATTCCTCTAAAGACCTTTATTATGAATATCTGATCTACATAACCTCATCCCTTCCTAAAACCTCCCTGTTCTTCTCCAACTAATTCCTCTGTTATTTCCCTAATGCTATTTACAGTATCCTACCATATACTTTTCCGATTATATTAAGAAGATAAATGCCCCTGTGATTACCACATGCAGTAATCTTCCCACTATCTGACATAAAAGAGCCAAAGGCATGTCTGGAAAGTGGTCATGTCCGGATACTGGGCCCTGAAGCTCCAGCACTAGTCATTCCGAATCCTAACCTAACCTAAATCAGAAAACCACCTGCCTACCTCCCTACCGGACATGTATAGCACTTATTTAAGACTGAATTCACATAAACAATAAACACAATGCATGAATTAATTGAATTTTAACCAAAAAATGATGTTTTTTAGGTAAGCACGGCAGAGATGTTCACCAACTGACAGCATAGTGGAAGCAATTATCGGACATGGTAATCACCAAGAAAATCATCCTTTCTCACATCTTATGCACTAAAATATGAGATACAAAGCATGAAATAAATAAACTGTTACCAGAAACTGATGGTTTACAGGTAAGAATGCCAGAGACGTTCACCAACTGACTGCATAGTGGAAGTAAGTATCAGACATGGTAATCACTAAGAAAATCACCCCTTCTCACATCTTATGCACTAAAATATGGGATACAAAGCATGAAATAAATAAATTGTTACCAGAAAAATGATGATTAAGAGGTGATGATGGCAACGATGTTAACCATTCTAGAGTATGCTGAAAGTATGCATCGGACATGGAAATCACTGAAAATCACCTTTTTCACACCCTGTGCACTTAAATACTATTGGTCACAATGCATGAAAAAATAAACTGATAACAGAAAATGATGATTTTTATTTATGGCAATTTTTTACCACTTTACAGCATGCTGAAAAAAGGTTACAGACATGCAAATCATTATGAAAATCTCCTTTCTCACAGCTTATGCATGAAATTAATGAAATGGGAATAACAATCAAGGATTTTTGCAGTGCTGTGGCCGTCCTGAGGAATAACCCGCTCCCTCCTTCCAGACTCTGAAAGTATGAAGGTGCACCTGAAGCACCTGCAGGAATCCACCGTTGCAATTCACTAAATCCTTGGCACTCCGAATCTGTAACAACACTGACAATTCTTTTCTTACTTGCGCTGCACTTCACACTCACCAGTGTTCATTAGCACTATTCACCAAATTTGTTTCAGTCTGATTTCTTAATCCTTTACACTGCACATTGTTTTTTTCACTTCACATCACTGTAAATTCCCGTGTGATCTAATGGCGGCCATGGCAAGAGCGTATGCACGATCTGGTGGCTGAGCAGGAACTGGGGAAGAGCCAGGGCAGGCGGGCGGCGCGATAACACAACTGGTCGGCGCGCGCGGGAAAATCAAACTGACGCGTCAAAAAAAAAAATTTTTTTTTTTGGGGGGGGGGGGGGGGGCGAACGTCCCAGGCAATGATGTCCGGACAGTGGGGTGTCCGGTTATTGAGCGCCCGGATAGTAGGGAGATTACTGTACTTCTTTTTTCCCTTTTTCCTTTGTCTATCTATCTATCTATTGCCAGAAGCCTCAATCCCGCACTGGGTGGCCACAAACGAATCGCCTCCATGTTGCTCTGTCCCCCGCCATTTCACTACCCCGCTCCTAACTCACACCTCCCTCTCTCATATACCTCTCCACTCCACCCCTCCATCTCATCCTCGGCCTCCCCCTCCCTCTCGCCCCCTCCACTTCACTTACATACACTCTCCTCGTCAGTCTTTCACTCTCCATCCTCTCCACATGCCCAAACCACCTTAACGTATTTCTCCTAACGCTTCCTATCACATCCACAACCACACCACAACGCTCCTTCACTTCCTTTGTACAGAGGAATAATTATACATGACTTCCAATCCTCCGGGACATTGCCTTCCTCCCAGGCCAATCTGCACATCCATTCTACTACTATCTCTCCCCCATGCTTCAGCATTTCACCACACACTCCATCAATTCCTGAGGCTTTCCCCATTTTAACTTTCTTCACTGCTTCCACAACTTCCATCCTACTGATTTCTTCCTCTCTTCTCACATCCCTTCTTCTCCCAGCCATTCCCCAGCCACTTACACTCGCATTACGGTACTTTCATCTTCTAAGTTAAATAATTCTCTAAAGTGTCCTCTCCGTCTGCTCACTTTTTCTCCCTTCTCCACTAGCAATTTACCATTTTTATCTTTCACTCCCCAACTAACTTCTTTGGCACCCTGTCTAACTCTCTTTACCTCTTTCCAGAACATTTTCTTACATTCTCTCCACTTTACACTCAAATTCCTTCCAAATTCCTCATCCATGCTCTTCTTACTAATCTTTTCACCTCTCTCTTCCTCTCTACATATAATTCTCTCTTCTGTCTCTTGATGCTTCCACACCCGTTTCTCATCCACTCACTATATGCTTTCTTCTTTTGTGCCACAGCCTCTCTCACCTCTTCATTCCACACCCTGTTCGCTGCACTCCCTTTCATCATCTCTTCACCCCACACACCACTTCACATGCTGCACATATTTCTTCTGTAAATATCTTGCACACACCTTCTACGTCCCCCATCTGCTCCAATTCATATTTACCCAAACGCTCCTCCACTTCCCTACTATATTCAGCCTTTTTTCCATCCTCTTGTAACCTTTCCACCCTCCATGTATGAACTACGTCCTTCTGCCCTTTCCTTCTTCTATTTCTCCATTTCATTTGGACCCTGATTCTAACTACCACTTGGTGATGGTCAGAAAGTCCACTTCCCCAACCTCTATATACTCTTGCATCCATACACACCTTCACTTCCTGCCATCCATACACACACACACAATCAATCATTGCCTTCCATTCATTCAGTTCACCACCCACCCTTCTCATCACTTGCAATGTATACCTAGGGATCTTTTTGTGCCTGAAGAGGGTATTGGCTATCACCAACCTCTTCCCAGCACAAATGTCCACTAAAGCACTGCCACTCTCATCATCTCTGCAGGCACACCCCACTCACCAACTACTCCATCCACCTTCACATTTCCTACTTTTCCATTCATATCTCCAATCAAAAACACTCTCTCATTCCTTTCAAACTTTCCCATGCACGCTTCCACATTTGTCCAGAACTCTTCTCTCACTCTGCTTGCACGATCTTGCATTGGTGCATACACACGCACACACTCGCCCACATTTGTAGTCCAACTTTCAATCTTACCCACACAATCCTTGGGCCAGCTGATCCACAGTCTCTTACTTTCTCCTTCCATCTATTACTCACAATAATACACACTCCTGCTTTTGCCCTCTCATTCTCACCTACTACTGGACATATACCCTATCCATACTCAGATTCTCTCACACTCTCACCCCCATCCCCCATTTAGCTTCAGTTAATCTACATACATCCACTTCTGCACCCTTAAGCACCTGCACACTCTCTCTTTCTTTCACATCATCATCTGCACCCCTTACATTCCATGTAGCAATCCATACCACATCCATGATGAAAAAATGAGAACACAATAATATATGGCAATTTCTCTGTTCTTTTTTTTCTTCAATTAGGAAGATCATTTATTCATTTATAACATGCAGCAGTTTCATATCAATACAGTTATAAATAAGGACTAGGGAGACAGCTGAATGATGCAACCAAAAATAGTGGCGAAAAACTACCACAACAACCTATATGGCTGGATTTCACTTGGATGCAACCTGCATTGTAAAAGTGTGAGAAGTTGGATTTTTTACTGAGCTCTTGTGTATGCGAGGGCTAATAACACACACTGCACTATTCACTGCACAATTGCACTGTTACCTAGCAACAATGATGGTGTTTCAATGGCCTTGCACATGCCAGACAGTTATGTAACACAGGCAATGCAAGGGAGATGATGTCACGAATTTTCTACATCATGAAATTATGTATTGTAAATCGTGACATCGAGTGATTTGTAGGAACAATGAATAGTTCTGAAGCCCGTGAGAATTCGCCATTCTCTTAACCGTCTGCTCGTGTACTTGTATTTGCATCAAACTTTCAAAACTTTCGTCATTCTTTCGCGAGTGACTGTCTTTATGTACAGACAGTGCATTCCTCTGAGTGATAATTTCTGAATTGTCGTTTCTTTACACTTGCCTCCCTAGCCATTATTGGCCAAGCCCTTTTCACACGATGCCTCTGTTTAGATCAAGCATCGAGTCAGTCGTCCTTTAGCAGTCACAAGGAGCGGGTTTGCTATACCCAATGCGGATAGATTTGAACATCCTGCAGTATCGGCGTTTTCCCGAATCTTCCACCAATTTGGTGATCGACTAGAGCAGCGGCGGTCTCATCTTTACTGATTAGTATTTCTTTTGTTTTTTCTAGGCTTAAGGTTTTTTAGTTATTTGTCTGAGTGCTTGAGTGAGTGCATTTCCCTTTCTATGATTTTGAATTAATTCATGTAACGTAAATTTATTTTCTTGTAATTAATAAATTTACAGTTCGTTTTCTTGAGCTTTGTTAAATGTAACAGTCGTGTTTGATTTCCC